>CAUYQV010066067.1:0-23302 GCA_963574575.1 Galagoides demidoff
GGGGGGTTACAACTCAGGTAGTCATAGATACAGCAATGGAACAATAATTAATACAGTTTCAGTTGACAATGGATACATTTTATATCACAACGGTTATGGTTATACAACAGTAATTAATCAAGTCTCGGTGAGTTTTCCACCATTGTTCATCTACTGAGAACTTGGGGGTTTTGTGAAACTTGGGACTTTTTTCCTTGTACCTGAAGCTTGTTCTTGGCAACTCTGGGAGGAAGAAGAGGGCCTGGGAATGTGTTCTCGGCCCCCTGGTGGGAGGAGGGACTTGCCTTGTTCCTGGAGTCCACTCTGGGGGGAGAAGGGAGGAGGAGGGAAATGGGCTGGAGAGGGTGGGGAACAGGTGAGGGCTGGGGAACAGGAGTGGGCAGGGGAAAGAGGGCTGGGTTACAACAGTGATCCTACCTGTCCAGTAACAGCCCTCTGTGCAGCTGCTGCTAAAACTTCCTGAGTTGTTAGGTGACCCAAGGACCATCCATCCTTTCTTATTATAGTAGGCATCTGAACCCAGAAGCCTGATGATAAGTCTGCCAGCCATCCCAGTCCTGTCTTTCTAGAATTTAGTCATGTCATTCAGGGGGCTGGGGAAGATATTTGTGATATAACTTTGGGTTGGGAAGAAACCCCCATGATCAGAGCTGAGAGGAGAGTATGGTGTAGGTACATGCTATGTCACTGGGGTTGGGGGTCACACCCTTGATATGACCAGATTGGAAGGATGTGGCCTGGGAGCCACAGCTTCTGTCCTGGGCAGAGAGTCTTCTGGCCTGGGGCAATTTTACAATCTAAGAGAAAAAAGCTTGGGATTCAGGTAGCTGTTTTAGCCTGAGGCTCTTAGAAGACCTGCTGGGTAAAGATGAAGGAGTTAGGCCCCCTACCACCTGCTAGCCTGTGGAGCCTAGCCTGCCCTCTCTCCCCCACACAAGCTCCTCTGTAGAGTAAAGGTTTCCCCTCCCCTGCCTGAAACATTGCCCCAGAAACCCAATAACTGACTTCTGACCCCTGTTAGGAATGGTGCTTGTGCCCACACTTGGGGAACCTGAACACAGGCATGGCTAACTCAGCTCCAATCAGCTTTGCCCTTCCCCACCTGCCTTAGTGGCAGAATGTGGGCAGGGGTCTGTGCAAGTTTCACATACCTGCCCACTGCCTGGGACATCAGAGCACTTCTGATTAACAAAGGCAGAGCATAAATCCCATGGTCATTACTGCAGCTGCCTCTCTCTGGCAAGTGCCAACTAGTGGCTGGGAGGTCAACATGAACAGCCCATTAGAACATCTGCTGATACAGTGGGACAAAGGTGGAGTAGGAGACAAGCTTTCCATAACCTCAGCTGCCACCACTTCCCTCAACCTCTCAGGGAGCCATGAGCCTGCTTATGCACCCAACCAATTACTGCTATAGCTGGCATTTGAGAAAGCCACCATACTAAGGCTGCCTATAATCAAGGAAATCATACAGAGTCTATGCCACTCCCCAGTCACAATATCAGGTTGGCACATAAGGCTCATACTGGGAAAAACAAGGGGCCCACCCACTCTAACTCTACCCCGTTGTGCATCCCCTTTGGGGCTGAGAGCTGAGCTCAGGCCACTGTGCATCCCCCAGACTAGCCTGCTGCAGAGATGCTGAAGAGCTTCTCTGGTAAACAAAGGTGAAAGATAAACCTTTCTTCTACCACTATCGGTTTTTACCTACAAAAGCCACCTACTGACCTAGGGGTTGAACCTGTAAAAAAAACCTTTGGGCAGAAGTATACAGCACTGGGCAATGTGATAAGCCTCCAGGAACCCAAGTCATCACAGCCTGGCAGCAGGCAGTGAGCCTGCTCACCCGTAAACACTGCTGCTATAACTAGCACTTAAAAAGTCACCGCACAAAGGTTTTGACCAAGAAATTGGCATAGAGGCTTCACCACTGAAAGTGCCCAGAACCAAAGACAAATAACCCCACGCAGCATATGCTATACTTACATCTCCAAGGTATGGAGAAAAATATTCCATCCAAATGAAAGTGAACTTAGGTATAAGAAGATCCAGTTCATCCAGATGAGAAAGAACCATAAAAATAATTCTGAGAGTATGAAAAAAAAGAATGTTACATCATCCCAGAGGATCACATTAACTCTCCAGCAATGGATCCTAACCAAAGTGGCATTTTTGAAATATTAGATAAGGAATTCAAAACACTGACTTAAAATTACTCAGTGAGATCCAAGAGAAAGTTGAAAACCAACATAAAGATATCAAGAGAAAAACAAATCGTGATATGAATAAAAAATTTACTAAAGGGAAGTGTGGAAAACTTATTTGAAGAACTAATTGAGGAAAACTTCCTTGATCTTGCTACAGATTTAGACATCCAGATACGAGAAGTTCAGAGAGCTCCTGGAAGATATACTGCAAGTCAGGTGGCACCAGGGCATGTAGTCACCAGACCATCTGAAGTCAATATGAGAGAAAAAAATCCTAAAAGCCACAAGAGAAAAGCCTCTAAAAGCCTATGCTGGAAATCTCATCAGAGCATCAGCAGACTTCTCCCACAAGCCAGAGGAGATTAAGGTTCTATTTTCACTCTTCTTAAACAGTACAATTGTTAGGCAAGAATTCTTTATCCTGCTAAATGAAGCTTCATAAATGAAGGAGAAAGAAAGACTTTTCAAGATAAGCAAACACTAAGGGAATTTGAAACCGCTAAACCAGCCACACAAAAATGCTGCAGGAGGTTCTAAACATGGGAAGTAGAAGTGGAACTTGTCATCACAAAACACACTAAGGTGCACAATGTGAGAGTGTTCAGCACGCCCCTGGGCGAAGGGCTCAACTACAACTTGAACTTTACCACAGAATGAAAAACAATGTAACCTAAACATTTCAATTTGAAATAAAAAAAGAAAGAAAAAACCACAGACGTATAAAACTCACAGGTCTTATCAACCAATTACATGATGATTGCGATTACAAGGAACTAGGTAACAATTAGCATTATGACAGAAAAAGAGCTTCACACCTCAATATAAACTATGAATATAAATGGAATAAATGGTCTACTTGTAAGACGTGGATTGGCAGAACAGATAAAAAGAAAATTGGATCCAATTACAGGCTGCATACATCAAGCCAGCTAACAGGTAAAGACTTTTAAAGACTTAAGATAATGGGGTGAAAAGACATTTCATGCAAATGGGAAGAAAAAGCGAGCATGAGTAGCTACACTTACATCAGATAAAAGTCTTTAAATGAAAAACAAAGGTGGTCATTATAAAATGACAAAGGGCTCAATCAAACAAGATGATAAAGCAATCTTAAATACTGTATATACGCACCCAACACAGGAACACCCAGATTCATAAGACAAATACTACTTGATATAAGAAAAGAGATAAACATCCCATTAGACTATCTGCCAAACCTCCCATTTGATCCTGCAAACCTTTTGCTAGGTATCCATGCAGAAGAAAAAAAATCATTTTGTGTTAGACTGTTTATTGCAGGTCAATTTATAATCACCAAAATGTGGAAACAACCTAAATGTCCACCAACCCAGGAATGGATTAACAAGCTGTGGTATATGTATACCATGGAATACTATTCAGCCACTAGAAAACATGGTGACTTTACATCTTTTTTATTAACCTGGATGGAAGTGGAATACATTCTTCTTAGTAAAGCATCACAAGAATGGAGAAGCAAGAATCCAATGTACTCAGTTCTAATATGAAGGCAGTAGATGATCTAATGCAAGGTGGTAGGTAAGGGAGCAGGGAGCGGGAGGAGAGAGGGAGATGGGAGGTCATGGTGTATGGCATACCTCTTGGGGGCAGGATACAATTCTAAGAGGGAATTTACCTAACAAATGCAATCATTATAACCTAATTCTTTATACCCTCAATGAATCAAAAAATATATATCCATAATATTTTTGCACAAAGCTGGGGAGGGAGACAAGCTTTCCATAACCTCAGCTACCAATGCCTCCCCCAACACTCCAGCCACTCAGGGAGCCAGGCACCTCCTAATGCATTCAGTAAATGACTGCTACAGCAGACATTTGAGAAAGCCACTGCACTAAGGCTACCTATAACCAATAGTAATGCCATAATTGTGGAAGACTTCAAAACTCCACTAAACATGTTAAATAGATTTTTGTGGCAGAAAATCAACAAAGCCTGAACTTAAATTGGATTCTAGACCAAATAAAGCTAAGAGATATTTATAGAATATTCACACAATAAGTAAAAGACACACATTCTCTCTATCCAGTGTGTGGAATATTTTCTAATAATATAGATGATATGTTAAAGTATAAAACAATTTTTGATAAATTAAAAAAATTAAAAATCATTTCAAGTATCTTCTAGGACTACAATGGAACAAAACCAGAAACCAATACCAAGAAAAAAATATTAAAACTATACAAATATATGAAAATTAAACAGTCTCTTCCATCATGATTTTTGAGTGAAAATAAAATCAAGATAGAAATATAAAATTTTGAAACAAATGAAAATAAAAGACACCACATATCAAAACCTGTTGATACAGAAAAGTAATGCTAAGAGAGAAGTCTATATTGTTTTTTTTTTTTGGGGGGGGGGAGACGGAGCCTCAAGCTATCCCCCTGGGTAGAGTGCCATGGCATCACAGCTCATAGCAATCTCCAACTCCTAGGCTCAAGTGAGTCTCCTGCCTCAGCCTCCCAAGTAGCTGAGACCACAGGCGCCCGCCACAATGCCTGGCCATTTTTTGGTTGCAGCCATCATTGTTGTTTGGCAGGCCCGGGCTGGGGATTCGAACCTGCCACCTTAGGTGTATGTGACTGGCGCCTTAGCCGATTGAGCCACAGGCGCCGATCCAGAAGTGTATATTGTTAAATGACTTCATCAAAAAGATGGAAATATCACAGATTAAAAATCTAACATGAGCTTGGTGCCTGTAGCTCAGTGGCTAGGGCGCTGGCCACGTACACCTGCGCTAGCAGATTCAAACCTGGCCTGGGCCTTCCAAACAACTATGACAACTACTACAGTGACAATAAAAAATAGCTGGGCGCTTGTAGTCCCAGCTACTTGGGAGGCTGAGGCAAGAGAATCGCTTAAACCCTAGAGTTTGAAGTTTCTATGAGCTGTGATACCACAGCACTCTACTGAGGGTGGCATAGTGAGACTCTGTCTCAAAAACAAAACAAAACCAACCAAACAAACAAACAAAAAAAACCTAACATGGTACCCTAAAGCATCACAGAAACAAAAACAAATCAAACCAAGACTAGTAGAAGAAAAGAAATAATAAATATTGGAGCAGGAGCATAAGTGAATGAAATTGAGATAAAAATACCAGTGCAAGGGATCAAAACAATGAAAAAGTTGATTCTTTGAAAACATAAACAAAATTTATAAATCTTTAGTTAGGTTAAGCAGGAAGATAGAAGATTCAAATAAGCACTATGAGAAATTAAAAAGGAGATTATAATTATATCAATTATCAATTATAATTGATACCACAGAAACACTAAAGATTCTCTCAGAGTCTTATGGACATACCTTAAGGAAATGGATAAATTCCTGGAAACATACAACCTCTCCATATTGAACCAGGAAGGACAGAAATCAAGAACAGACCACTGACAAGTGATACTGAATTAGGAAGAAAATAATCCCAACATAAAAAAAGTCCAGGAATAGACAGATTCACAGCTGAATTCTATATAATGCTAGACATACAAAGAAGAACTGATAGCAATTTCCCTAAACTGTTCCAAAATACTGAGGAGGTAATCCTCCCTAAGTCATTCTATGAAGCCAGCGTCAGCCTGATACCAAAGCCAGGCAAGGACACAACAAAAAAAGGAAAACTACAGATCAAGATCTGATGGATATAGATCCAAAAATCCTCCACAAAATACCCAGAAACACCAGCAACGCATCAAGAAATAATATGCCTCAATAAAGAGGCTTTTATTCAAGGGATACAAGAATAGCTCAATGTACATAAATCAATAAATATGATTTAGCACATGAACAGAACGAAAGAAAAACAACAGCTGTGAATCTGTAGTTATGCATTATTTGATAAAATTAAGAGTATAACAGTCTCATTATTTTCAGAATCTGGATGCGCCCATACTAACAAAGCAAACTGAAGTTTATGCTACTGCTACTTACAAACACTCATGTATGTGTATTATTATATATGTAAATTATATATGTAATTTTATATCCTCCTTAACCTCACAATTACATAAGATGACATATGTAAAATCACTGGACTCCACTAACTCTATTTTTGAAATAAATATTGCTTCAGAAACAGTAAAAAGTTGGTGATTACCTGAATCTTGTGTAGTATCTGGTCCCCATGGTAACAGAGAGTTGTGTACTAACTTCAGAATACAAGGGGCCACAGAGCAACCAAGCATTTCAATTTATGCAAAGGAAAAAAAATGGAAAATGCACAGTCCTGAAAGGATGCCATACAAATGGCTGATATCCTATGGCGTAGGCATGATTTTCTGGTTTTTGTGAGGACAGATTTATTCATAAACTCATTTCAGACCATTCTCTTTACCTTTTACTCACTGGACAAGTGAAGAAGTAGGCTGACTTTACTAAAGTAAGTTTAGAAAAAAAAAACTTAAAATGCAAAGCTGAATTCTATCTACTTTACTCACGCTGTGTAGAATGTAGCTGCTCACAGGGAGCACAGATTCTTTCCATCTCACTCAGGCTACAAGTTACAACGCTCTCCATAACATCCTAAAGAATATCAGTGTCAATGGGAACTAACATCGTGCCATTTTCTGGAATGAGACGTGAATATTTTCACATTTTGTATGAGTTTGAATACTGTAGGTCTTTGCTGAACACATATCATGTAAGTTCTTTTCTATTTATCACTTTTTAAGAGATATTTTTAATAATAAAATAATGCTGATTTTTGTCGAATTATTTTCTGTATTTATTGAGAATATTATATTTTTAATTTTTAAAAATATACTAATATATAGAGTTATATTTATAATTTTCCTTTGGGAGAGATTTAAGATGGATGTAGTATACCTGGTATAACTCAAATGTATCATAATAAAGTTTATCTGCCCATTTTTGTTGGTTTCACGTCACTACATTGTTTTAAGAATTTTTTAAAATAATTTTTTAAAGTTTCTTAAATTTTTATTTGTGAATAAGATTGGTCTATTATTGTTTTGGTTGGTTATAACTTAGAATTACCTTTTTAAAAAAAAAAAAAAAAAAAAAAGGAATGGCAGCAATCACCTGTAAAACTTAATTGACCTGAAGTTTATAGTACATTTTTAGTCTTATAATTTGGGAGAAAAAAATTTTTTTTGTTTGTTTGTTTGTTTTGTACTCATTTATAAGAGACTGTATCTGGCACATAATTTTATTTTCATAGTTACCATATCATAGTATTTTGAGAACATTACTATAGTTTTATGACTGTTAATTACCTTAACATTTCATTTAGTAGACATCTCATACTTATAATTCTTTTGTAGTTATTTGTTGACTACTTTTAAAAATTTCCTTTATTGTTGCACTTTTACAGTGTCATAATATGTGACTGAAATTCCTTGTGATATCTGAGGATCCATGCCTTTCATCAGTTCTGTTTTTATATCTTGAACATATATTTTGGCAAAGGAGCATGTCCTCTTGTCTCCTGGTTACCTTCCCATACCTTTGTTTCCATCTTTTATAATTTAAAAACTATTCAAATATTAGTTTATATCTTCTATTTAATATTTACTAATTATGTGGTTTATGAAAATCTGATTCTCTTCTTGTTGATTCTGCTGACTGTAGCTCATAGAGTGAGGGTCATTTACACACATGTTTTTAGTAGTTGTTTACTCTCAATTTGTCACTGGAATTTTATCTAAATACATTTTATGAAGCTTGGTTTTGAAGTGTACTTTTTCTGGAAGGGATTAACATTGACTTTTCTTAGATATTTGGCAACATAATCTAAACCACATTTTATTTTTTCATATATGATTACATGACAGAGTAAAATTTTCCCAACATGAGATGAATGGATATAGAAAATTTCTGACATTTCTAGCCACCACTGTTTTCCTGCTCTTTCCAGAACCAAATTCAAAAAGTCAAATACAACCCGTACAAATCTTAGGGACATTTTATTCCTCTGTCCTTATATTGAAAATATCAGATTAGATCGTTGATCCTGCTCATTACATTGGTTTAAGATTCTCTCACTTGGGTCCACTTAAACTTAACATTTAAGATAACAAACATCCAAAGAGACCTCCTAAGGTTTTAGTGCTTCATAGTCTTTTCTTATTTCTCCATCTTTGCTTTGTTTTTGTCGCCCATCCCCATGGTTTTCTTTAATTTCCAATGAGGTTACCTAAATATTTATTTTTTATTTTTATCTATCATTTTATTTACAATATAATGGAAGGGGTACCTCAGACAATAATTGCCACATTTTATCAATACTATTACAACTAGTCAATAATATGACATTATAAATTGATGAATAAACTTTTTTTCTGGAAATCTTGTATATGGGCTCTTACTGGCTTGGGCAGAGTTTGTAGTAATTACAACTATCTGTAGGAGTAACATAATATTAGATTGAATAATATGGGATTGCCATTTTTGAGTTCACAAAAATTTGAACATATATATATATGAAGTGAAATTAGATAAGTTGAATTAGAATATTAAAAAAATAAGTTGGTTGTTTTGCTACTATATATTACTTTTCATTGCATGCTATATATTTAGAAATTATGTAAATGTATTGATGTGATCTAATCAGACTACAGATTTTGTCAACCCTTCCTTTTTATAGTGCTTCTCTCTTTCAGCACTCCTACCTCAGAATATTTATATCTTGAATACTTAATATGCATATCCTCATATTTCTTCTGTACATAAGCAGATATACACACACATAGACACAACACATAAAATATATACAGATATTTGCAATTGATTTATAAAAAATGTATATTATTTTCTACATTTGGCTTTTTCATTTAATACCTCATAAAAATTTATTCTTCAATGCAAGTTACCAGATATTATTTTAATTTTTATTATGCCATTCTAATGGTCTATAGTGTTAAAGCAATATAATATATTAATTAATTACATTAATCATGGACATTCCTTGGTGGAATGTTGTGCACCATACATAATTATATTTTGGACAACCATCATTACAGACTGACATTAAGAGAGAAAAGAAAAAAAATACTGTTTTAATAGCAATATAACCCAAAATGTGCTTATCTGAGCTAAAGTCTGAGTTTTGTAAAAAAAAAAAAAAGCCCATTATTTATTGTCATTTTGAAATGGCTCAAGATTATGTTGTCTACAACTTCTGATATATGATTCTTTATTTTTCAAAAAAAAAAACACCACTTAGATTTATAACAGCCACCTTCATTGAAGAGTTCCAATATTCTTTAAGCAAAGAAATATGTTGTATGGTAAATCAGACTGTTATTTAGGTATAATCTTTGCAAGGATATAGAGTGTTTTATTTGTTTGGTAATGTAATTGACACACCCTACAGATTAAAGGTTTAGAAATGACTTTTTAAAAATTATGGTTAGTTTTATTAAAGTACAGTTGATACGCATTTATGATTATTAAAATTTGACAAGTATATTCACTAGGTGATCACTGACCTCCTTCGTCGAATCACTGTAGATCAAAAATAAACAGCAATGTGTATATTCTTTTTGTCTAGCTTCTTCACTTATCATAATCATTTTGGGATCAATCCTTATTCATCCATTATTAGTTCATTCCTCTTTACCATTAGCTGGTGTTTCATTGCATGGATACACCACAATATATTTACCAGTTAGGAGCTATTCCAAATAACACATTAATAAATACTTCCATAAATATCTTGGTTTGTATATAAGCTTTCATTTACCCTGGGTAAATGTTTATCAATGAACCAGCAAGACCATTTAGTCACGTATGATTATATTTTTAAGAAACTGAGAAGCTGATATCACAACAGTTGTGCTAGATTCATTTTCAGTGAAAAATTATGTAATTAATTTTCAGTTGCTGGAGTTTTTAATTTTAATTTTGTTTTTAATTTTGACCATTCTCAAAAGTGGGTGTTATCACATTATAGTTTTAATTTGAATTATCTTATGATTAGCATGTTGAACATGTTTGTTGGTCCTTATTTTGGAAAATAATATCATATTTGATGAAATGTCTCCAAAATTTTGGCCCATCATATAGTAAGCTGTTTACTTTTATGGTAGAGCATTTTGAGGGTTATTTATGTTAAATATAAATTCTTCATCAGGTATGTGATTTATGAATGGTTTCTATCATGATTTGTCTTTTCATACTCTTACTTGTATTTTTAATATACCAGTTCTTAATTTTGATGCTATAAAATTAAGGAATTCTTTTTTTTTGATGAAATTTGTTTTTGGTGTTTCTAAGAATCTTTCCATAACAAAGGTCAAAAACTTCTAGAAGTCTTAGGTAAAATATTCAAGTTTAAGATCTATTTTGAATTAATTTTTATATATAGATCAAGTTGTGGATCAATATTTATTTCGTGCACGTGGCTATCCAATTGCTCTTGCGAAGTTTGTCGAGATTCTTACAGGTTATCCACTGAATTGCCTTTGCATCTTTGCTGAAAATCAATTGACTATATATAAGTGGGCTATTATCTGGATTCTCTATTCTATGCCATTGATCCGTTTGCCTATCTTAGCATGAATATAATGCAGGCATGATTACTGTGGCTTTATAAGTTTTAATGTTGTGTAACGCAAAAACTTCAACTTTGTTCTTGCTTTCAAAGTTTATTTTACTCTTCGAGGTCCTTGAAGTTTTACATGAATTTCAGAATTATCTTATCAAGTTCCAACCACAGCAACAAGAAGAAGAAAATCCCCGCTTGAATCTTGATAGTGATCACATGGAATTCACAAATGAACTTGGGGAGAATTGTCATCTTATAATATCGAGCTTTTGATCCATAAAAACAGTATGACTCTCCATTTATTCAGTTCATATTTCATGCCTCTCAGCAATTAGTTGACTGTACAAGTTGTGCACATCTTTAGTTGGCTTTATCCCTAGTATTTAATATTTTTATAATATTTTAAATGAAATATTTTAACCTCAATTTCTTAATTTATTGTGGGAGTACAGAAATGCAGCTTGTTCTTTCTTGCTAAGCTCGGATCCTGCAAGCTTGTTGAGGTAACTTATTAGTTATGGTTTTTATTTTGTTTTGTTTTATTGCTGTTTTGATTCTGCTGATTTTTCTGCATAGACATTTATGTAAATCCTAAATTTTTTGTAGACTCTCATTGTCATCTCCTCAAATTAGGAAGACCACTAGTTTCCAGCTTTGCCAGTAGTTTCCAGTCCCGTTTGTCTATGTTTTTGTTGTTATTTATGTTTTTGTGTCTTATCCAATCTGATTAGCATCAGAAGTTCTTTATCCACCATGCAATACTCCTGGAATCTGCCTCTGCTCAGTAAATTGGAGCAACAGGAGGTATTCTTTTTTGCTTTGTTTCTCTCAAAAATAAATAAACAAACAAAAACACTGGTCCTTTTTTTGCCCAATATTCAAAGTGATCTTTAGAACTCCAATGTTATATATTTTGGTCATTTTCTTAGTTGTTTTAGGGGAAAAGATAAACTCATAGCCTCTTCTTCCAATTTGGCCAAAAGCAGATGTGGCTAAAGTATGTTTTCACCCATACAAAAATTTACCTTTTGTCCTCAGATTTTTTTATTGATATAGGATTGACACATAAAATCTTCTGTTCTAAAGCGCACAATTGAATAGCGTTTAGTATGTACGCAAGGTCGTGCAACAATAACTATTGTCTATTTCCAGAACATGTTTATCATCTCGGAGAGAAATGCTGGCAACCACTGGTGTATATTCTGCCTCTCTGGCTTTTCCCCTAAAACAAATAAGAAACCTCCTGTCACTGTGCCGAAGTCCCAGCACTAGAAAAGGGCAGTTCTAGCTTCACAGCCAAGTGAGCAGGGGTGGAGCCACTTTGCTCTCCGGCTCCAAACCTGACCGATCTTCCTCCACTTCCATAGCCCAACCAGGACTCTTCTCAGGGAGTGGGAACAGTTAGCCGAGTCAGAGCAGACCCCTTCCATGCCTCTCTTGCAAATCCTTCTTAGATAAATATAAACATAAGGAATTCATCACTAGCAAAGATACTCTGAAATAAAGGCTAAATTCTTCAAGTGAAAAGAAAATGATATATGAGTGTAGTTATGTATCTATATACGGTGAAATATTATGAAGTTATAACAACAAATAGATTAATCCATGAGAAGATACACATATAACTTAAATACATATTGTTAAGTGAAGGTAGCCAGTCTGAAAAAGCTACATACCTTGTAATTCTTTTTGTACAGGGTGTCCATAAAGTTCACTACCCCAGTAGCAATGGGAATACCTGGAACTCAGATCTTGGTTTCTAATACCATTTTATAAACAAACAAATAAAAAAAAATGAAGGCTCCATGAGAAAATGTCTGATTCTAGCCCTAGGGCAGGAAATACTTACAAGGAGCTTGTAGCATTTTATATGGCTAGAGATTAGGAAAGTGTTAAAAAAAAAATCAAACGTCCATTGATACATGTATACCACAATGACACAAGAGCCATCAAATAGCAATATACGGAACAATTGAGGCAATAATGCAAATAATTAGAATTTCATCACAAGCCAACATAAAAAATAAATATCCAAGATTCCATACTAGCATAAAAACATTATTAAATACATAATATAAATGGAGAAAAATTGATAAGAATCCTGTGCAGAATCAAAATATGTATGGTTTCTCTGCACTTAGGTAGGGAGGAACAAAGTTCCATGTTCTTTAAGTGTGGGCTGTGCATAGTGACCTCCTTCCAAAAACTAAGGAAAGGTAGTGAAAATGAATAACTTTGGGTGGTGCCTGTGGCTCAGTGGGTATGATCTGGCTCCATTACCGAGGGTGACAGGTTCAAACCCCGCACCGGCCAAACTGCGAGTGTTTGGCCAGTGGTGTTGTGGCCAGTGCTTGTAGTCCCAACTATTGGGAGGCTGAGGCAAGAGAATTGCCTAAACCCAGGAGTTGGAGGTTGCTCTAAGCTGTGTGATGTCGCGGCACTCTACCCAGGGTGATAAAGTGAGACTCTGTCTCTACGGAAAAAAAAAAAAAAAAAGCAAAGAAAAAAAGAAAATGAATAACTTTATTGTAAGGAGATCTGACAAACAGCACCTCAGCCGCAAGATCTAGGTCAACTTCGACAATGGTAGATCATGTTGATAGTATGACATGATGTGATGAAAACGGCACTTTACGCTATGATGTTCTTTTCCAAACCATATAACCCCAATACAATCATGACAAACCCATCAAACAAATCCCAACTGAGGGGCATTCTACAAAATATTCGACAACTACCTCTCAAAACTTTCAAGCTTATCCAAAATAAGGAAACACTGAGAAAGTTATAGGCAATTGGCTGCTAAGCAAACACGACAACCAAATTCATGTGATTCTGAAACTAAAAACAAAACAAAACTGATGAAGAGTAATGATTGCTGAACAAATTATGGACTTTTAATATTAACAATGTATTCATAATAGTTCATTAATTGTGGCAAATTTACAAAAATAATTTAAGATAGCAATAACAGAGGGGAATGTGTGGGGTTTATGGGAATTCTCTGTATTCTCTCGGTAACTTTTCCATTAATCAGAAGCTATTCTAAAGTGGAAAGTTTATTAAAAATAATGTTAATTAATATGAGCTTATAAGCAGTTTTAATATCTTCCTAATATGATTATATCCATGTATTGACTTTTGCATAGCACAACACTTCATAAATAGAGTACAGAAGAAGTCATTTTATGTAATCATTCTTGTGGAATTGTCCACGTAATATTTCTAATTCAATATAGACCATTTCAAATAATTCAGGTTATTGATTTGGTCTTTGCCTTTTTAAAAAACTTATTTTGGAGTCATACACTAAAGGCGTTGTGTACTCAAGGTTCTCTGAGTAATTGGAATTCAACACTGAAAATACCTGTAAAAATAAATAATCCACGCCACTACGGAAGAGATTACATACCTGAGAAAGAAAAAAAGTTCCAAATAATGGAAACCAAAAGAAGAGAGCTGGAGGTATATTTTTAAATAAAATCCCTGTATTTGTTTTTTAATTATTCCATTTTATATAGTACATTGGTATGCTCTTTTTAGTACAAAGTACACTATGTTTTCAAATTACTCTCAAATTGTTGGTAAAATATTCGACATTGCTTTTGCCTTTCAGACACTGAATAATATGCATTCAATAAAGATAGGCTCTCTCTCGTGCTTCTGATTTTCACAGAGTTAAATTGTTTTCTATACAATTCCAGCCTCATGAATTACTTGTTTCTTCTCCCCACGAAAGTGGAATAATTTGCCTGGTTGGAGAGAAAAGCAATTCTATATGTCTTGATTTAGGTAAAATTAATGTTCAAAAGTCCTAAGACTAGGGAATTTGTTCTTTTTTTTTTTTTTTAACTGCTTTACCTGGAAAATTACAAGATAGAAACTCAGTTTATTTTGAAACCTCTGTAGACTTAGACACTGCTGCAGGTGAGCCAGTGGATGGGGGCAGGCAGGTAGGAATTTGCAGACGTACTGGCTGCTTTGGAGCTATAACTCGCCCTCTCTCAGTAACAATGGTGATTTGTTTTCTCCTCTTTTTCTTATTGCTGAGTAAGGTCAGAATTTAAAAGGAAAGATGAGTTTCTTGTGCAGGTCTCTTTAAATATGAATCAAAAGCAATAATTCTCAACTTTATAGCACACACAAACACAGGGCACACATGACTGTACACACAAAGGAACTGTCATGTGAGAGGAGTGGACGTGGAGAACAAAGATTGTAGTGGCACAAAATAAATTTCAGACTTTTGCCTGAAAAAGAAAAATTATCTGCCATTAAATCGCTCAGCAAACTCTGAGGTCACCCTATTTTATCTCAGCACTGGTGGAACAGTACTGTGTGAACAACTAGGCTGGTAAACTGAGTCTCTAATAGCAATAGTCTCGTCTAGAAACAAAGACACCAAAGAGAATCTCTTTTGCATGTACGTGAAAAAAAAAAACAGGTCTGTGGCAGAATGATTCAAGACTGGCCTAGAACCTCTTTTAAGAATTCAATTTTTTTAATGTCTAGATTAAATTTAAAATCATTGGCTTATTAATGATGAAAAATAAAGACATTACAGTGTGTTGATACTAGTGGAGTAAATTAAAGGACTCCTTCATATTGACATGGACAATGAAAATGGAAAGGTGACAAGAGTGCCAAAGAGTGGTTGTGCATAAGATATACACTATTCCCTCAATTTCCCGGAAAAGCCTATCTACAGCTCTATGTATTGATTAACCCAAGTTGTGTAACTCTTATGTTGAAGTTAATATAATTACAAACCACACATTGGGCTTTTAATATACTTCAGTTAAATATTTGGAATGTTATATGGATAGAGATGTACAAAAGAAAAATAGAGGAGGGAGAGGCATCTATGTAATATTAGTGAAATGGAATGTCTGATTATTAGTGATTTCAGGGAAACAAACCCTTGGTGTGTAAAGAAGTAGAAATCATAAGGATGAAAAAGTTAAAGAACAAACTGAAGTAATGCAAGAATCTCTTGAGAGCTTATTCAGGCTGAGTCAAGGTCTCAGTAGAGGTTCAAACAACATTTGCCTATTCCCTGTTGTCCCACCAATAAACTTTACTCATGGTAAGAAAGAACATTATAATTAGAAAACCTACACACAAATGAAAAAGAAATGCAGTAGTTTCAGGGTTTTTATTCCTTAGTTTGAATACCTTCAATTTCAGAGAGTGTTTGCAGAGGAAACTGGGAGGAGTTTTTGAAAGAGAAAACAAAGGATACCTTGTGAAAAATAAACTGAATTTTTATATAAAATAATTTAACATCATCTCATACACTAAAAGAAATCATGTGTTTGGGTTTGCTGTATATACAGAGACTCTGATCATATTCACTGCAAACACAAATTCTATAATTGCACGTCCACCTTATAACTACTTGTTTTGTACTTCATCATTTCCAGAAGGGATCTCTGGATTTGGTGGAAGCTCATGCCCATAGAACTTACTATTTTGCATTGTAAAGCTTCTCCATGTATCAAATTCCAACTACTATGACATAAATTCCTTGAGTGCAGACAACATATTTTGCTCAGCCATTTATAATGTTGCATGAGGTAATAATACACTTATAGTAATTTCTGAAGACAAAAATATATAGATGCAATTTCAGGACACTTAAATTCTATAGGTAAAACTGATTTCATAATAACTCAAGAAACATGAACGCAAAAAAGTATTAGATTTTATAATCAGAAAAAAGACCTTTGAAATTATTATCACACAGCTTGAACTAAAAAAAGTTTCCTTCAATTTAGCATATCAATTTAAACAAGTAGCTTGTTAACATTATATTCAAACAAGTTAAAACCTCAGCTATTTTATTTTTCCTATAATATAATGTATAGAATTTTATACTTAAGGAGACAAAAAGACAATCGAAAGATAGGGACAAAAAAAATGATTGGCTTTCTTCACTAAGTGTCTTGATGGGCAGAGAAAATCATGACACTGCTGGGCAGGTGATGACACCTAAAATGATATTTTCAGAATCTTAAAACAAATGAGAAAAGAGTATTCAGCTCATATTTATTATAAATATTTAAAATAATGAATGTTTCGTTTTAATGCATTTCACTGCTTCCATGGTTCATTGTTTATTCTCCTATTTCCTTTTCTTTTTTGTATCATTACTCTCTGCTCTCTATATTAAATCCTAACCCCAGCAGTGCCTTAGAGATAGCTCAAAGATGGATAGGAAACTGCTAACAATGCAAGCTAACTTAAAAAGGAAATAACAGAAATAGGCCATGACCATGACTGTCATAGCATATGTTGCCCAGGGCTTTATCCTGCCATCTCAAGAACCTTCTGCTAATAGGAGCAGAGCTGTCAAGCAGGGCCATGGTGTCAGTCGTCTCATTTTACTTTAATGGTCTGGTCCCGTGACTTCAGCCTTACAACAGGTATTTTAGGGCTGCCCCAGCTTTGTGTATGAAATCAGCAAGAGTTAGGGTAAATGTTTAGACTGGGGATTTAGCCCCTCCAATAGCATAAGACAGAGAAAAAAATTAAGGTCTCAGATGATGGCAACTTTTCTAATAATTTTATCTTCCATAATAAATGTGTAGACTAAAGAACTAAAGAGAAACTGTCAACCATCCCACTCTACAGGCTCATTCTGTGCAGGCATCTCATGGGGTTAAACCCAGGTGTAAAGCCATCCGAGTATTACTTACCGATCACTGGTACTCAGACTGAGCAGAATCAGGAATATTATGTAAATCGTAATAATGTCATCTTCACTCACGGATGGTGACTTATCCATTAGTAGCTGCCCTTAGACCTGCTCATTACGTTCTTACGAGCATTAGTCTGCTTACAAATAAAACCTTTCGGACTATTACCCTAATGGAGATACGTAGGTCTAAATAGTGAGTCATATGCTAGTAAATCCACATGAAATTTAAGAATGGGGATTAGGGTTAATTTATTAGTATCTCTCCCAATAAAAGTGTGCTATTATGCTTAATCCTAGCAATTTTCTGGGAAACAATTTCCAATACTTTGGGAAAAGAAAACATATGACAGATACTACATTTAACTAACTAGTGTTGATGTGTCTTCATGGTCAACCAGTTTTTTAAAAAGTATTTTTGGTGTTTTATTTGTTTAGTTCACTTTAAAATAACTTATTAGTAATAGTTGTACTATTTCACCATATATTATACTCCTGTATGGCTTCTTTTTATTTTTATGCTTCTTGTCCTAATCAGTCTCAAGCTTTTTTAAAAAATAAAAATATTTACATTTGTTCATTTTATTATTAATTTCAAAACAAATGAAAAAGTGGAAAAGACAATTATGCCCTAAAGCTCAGTGGTGACTCCTTTCTGATGAAAAAGTATTTCCAGGCAACTTTATTCTAAATAAATAAAAATGTTTATTCAGGCACAAAATATATTGGTAATACATTAGGAGGTACAGAAAATACGTGTCAAAATGTATTCTCTGGGTGGAGACCAAAGCTTCGTTCTCCTCAGTACTGACCTGGAGTAATGCTTACAGCTTCAGGACACCGGGGACACGCGAGGAAAATACGGCCGACTCGAGGCTTTTCTGCAGTGCCTCGCTCATTGGAAGAAGCAAAATAGTGTACAGAAATTCATACTGTGAAATGTTATTCATGAGTAAACATGGGAATTCAACAGAAAAGTGAAGGACACCAGATCCTGAGGAGGAGAGGTGGGCTGGCCGACTTGGAGGCCAGATGGGCGGAAAACTGGGAGTGAAACTCCAAACAGGACGAGACAGGGAGTGCGTGTCCCTCTGCGGCAATCCTTCCACTGGGCGACTATGCAATCTGGACCCAGGAGAGCGCCTCACCACTCCCACCCTGGTCTAACTTGGGGAGCAGCCAGGAGACTGAGAAGAATCAGCCCTGGTGGGCGTCCCGTACCCCACTCCCAGACCCTGGGGCGGTAGAAACAGCCGCGAGGGCAGCTGTGGGCCTGGGGGCGGCCATCTGGTCTGGAGCAGGGGAGGGTCCTCACCGCTGCAAGTGAGAGGTGAGTGTGCCAGGGAGTCGGGGCTCCTCATGGGAACTGTCATTCACAGGACAGAAGAGGAAGGGGATTTGCGAGAGAGGCAAGGAAGGGGTCTGCCCTGACTGTTCCCACTCCCTGCGAAGAGTCCTGGTTGGGCTGTGGGAGCGGAGGAAGCTCGGCCAGTTTTGGAGCCTAAGAGCAAAGTGGCTCCACCCTTGCTCCCTTGGGTGTGGAGCTGGAACTGCCCGTTTCTAGTGCTGTGACTTCGGCACAGTGACTGTTGGTCTCCCTTCTCTCTGGAGTATTCCCTGTAGGGGCCTGACAACTTCGTCCTGCTACCCCTCAGGGAAGGTCGCAGCTGCTTTAGACCACCCCACCCGCACCCCCAGTGCTCCCCAGTGTCAGGCAGAGCACTGGATACGACCATGGAACATTCCATAGCCAGCCCTTCCCATGGAATGCAGAGTACCCGGTTATGGAAAGTTAAGCATAGACCCCGCTGCCACAACACTGCTGCCTTTGACCTGCTAGTGCCACCTACTGACCTGGAGGTTGACCCCCGCAAAGCCCAGTGCAACATGGGCTTATGCAGCGCACAGCACACTCGGAAAGGAGACAAGCTTCTTGCAAACTCTGCTGCGACCATCACCCGTGCTGCCCTGGCTAACCCGGAGGCACTCAGCTGGCTCACCTGCCCATGCATGCTAGCACAGCTGGCATTTGGCAAAGCCACGACATGGAGACTGTTAATAACAAGGGACTCATACTGAGTCTTCACCTGTGAACACACTCAGGAGAAAAGCCAAACAGCTCTCCCCGCTCAGCACTCAAAATAGCAACCTCTTGGAGAAAAATAGTTCTACCCAATGAATGCAAATTCAACAATAAGAAGCAACTGTTTCTCCAGATAGGAAGAATTCAATGTAATGAAACTAGAAATATAAAAAAAGAATCCTCGAAGAGCTAGAATAAACCTTTCATTTGATCCCAGGATCCCATCACTAACCATCCACCTAAAAGAAACAAAATCATTTGACTACAAGGACATTTGCACTAGAATTTTAATCACAGCTCAATTCACAATGGCCAAGGTAAAGAATCAATCCAAGTGCCCATAAACTCATGAATGGATTAATAAATGGTGGTATATGTATGCCATTAAATTCCATTAAGCCATAAAAAGGATGGAGACTTTATATCTTTTGTATAACCTGTATGGAATTGAAGAACTTTATTTTAGTAAAGTATCACAAGAATGGAAAAGCAAGTATTCAATGTATACAATACTAATACGAAACTAACAAATAAACAACTACATAGCCACATGAAAGAAAAACACAATTCAATTCAAATAGGATGGAGGAAACAGGAGGGAGAGGAAAGAGGGAAAGAAAGTGAGGTGTTGGTAATCTGTCACTTAATGGGAAAAAAGTAAGGTTATATGGAACACCCCCCGGGTTAAAGGCTCAACTACAATTTGAACCGTACCTATAAAATGCAAACAATGTAACCTAATTTTTGGTACCTTCATATTAATCTGAAATTCAAAAAAAAGGAAAAAAATAGTGTTATGATACCCCCAAAGGAATACAGTAATTTTCCAGCAGTGAATTCTAATCAACAAGAAATTTCCAAAATGCCAGATAAAGTATTCAGATAAAAAACTCAACGAGAAGCAAGAGAAATCTGAACCCCAATACAAAGATATTGGAAATAGAAATCCTGAACAGACCAATAACTAGTAGTGAGATTAAATAAGTAATAAAAAATTTTCCAATTCAAATAGAAAAATTCAGGGCAGGACCAGATGAATTCACAGTTAATATTTAAATATACAGAGAACTAGTGCCAATCTTCCTAAAACTGCCCTGAGAAATTGATGAAGGTGGAATTATATCTATTTCACAAAGCCAGTATTGCCCTGGATATAAGAATACAAGAGCAAAACAAAAATTGCAGGCTAGTATCCCTGATATTATCCCCAACGAAATATGTAATACCAGCATATAATTCCAACAGCATACGAACAAGACAACACATCATGAAAAAGTAGGTTTGATTTCAGGGATGCAGGGATGGTTCAGCCTATGTAAATCGGTGATTCTTTACATAAACTGAATTAAGAAGAAAACATGACCATTTTGATAGAGGTAGAAAAAATATTTGGTAAAATTCAACATCACTTCATGACAAAAAACCCTTAACAAACTAGACACAGAGTGGAATATACCTCACAACTATATATATATAAAGCAACTGCAGTCAACATCACAATGACTGGGAGAAGGTTGAAAGCAATCACTCTAAGAACCAGAAAAAGACAAAACAAAAAAATTTTGCAAGTAGGCTCTTCTTTTCTCAGCTACTATTTACCATTACTTATTGTTCTTGTGAGTTTATTTAAGATATATTTTGACTACCAGTCATGTTTATTAGTTTTCACAGGGTCTCCTTTCCAAATGTAGATAATATTAAAGATGATATACTAGCCTTTAGGGCACCCAATTCAGGGTAATATATGAGGCAATATTCTGAGGGCTAATCTTTGGGAGATATAGTTCAAGAATTTATAATCAGGAATTAGTGCTATATCTCAGATCAGTTTCCATGTTTGAATGGACCAGGTGATAGAAACACCTCTTAGTGTTAGGAGGGAGGCAGGTAAGTGCAGCACATTTCCCTAGAAATCTGAAGTTAAATTAGGAGGCCCTTACGTGGAAAGGGAGAGACTCTGAAGACAAGCTCCAGCTATTTCAAAATTGGTTCTAGACAAAGTCTAATTTGTGTGGTTTGGCGGGAAGTCCTAGTGCTTTTTTTTTTTTTTTTTTTTGCTGATGTATATTCTTAGACATAAATGTCAAAAGATGTGATTAAAGAGAAATAGTAAGAGCAAACATCTCTAGAACTTTTGAAATAATGATCTCCTTGCCTCTTCTCATTAGTTTTAAACCATCACCACCACAAAGAAGGAAAGCCTCCATTTATCTGTAGTCTGATGGCTGGTAATTGGCATTTTTCTCTAGTTTTACTAATTTTAAGCCTTCAGGAAGAAAAAATGGCTCATACTTGACTTGAGTCGATAATCCTCAAGTTTATTAATTTAATATGGTTAACATCCAACTACCAGAAGCGGGTGTTCTGTCAAAACCCTCATCCCATGAACACCTTTAATACATTCTCACCAGGCAAACTGCATGTAGTAAGTATTCAAACCATTTATTAAAATAATAAATGTATTAAAATTAGTGGACTATGATAAATGTGGCACAAAATAGTCTTAGGTCATATTTCCTTTGGATAAAAGTAACAATAATTATTTAAGAAGTGAAGACACAATTTATTTGACCCAGAAATTCCATTATTGGAGTTTTATTTTCTAGTCTGTATATGCAAAGATAAATGTAGAAAAATATTTTGTAGTAATTTGGCACAATGATGGTTGCTGTTCTTCTTGCTCGGGCATTTTTCCAAAGGCTTGAGACCTTCCTCTCCAACTCTCTTCAGGGTGGGCTAAATGGCCTGCAGGGCCAAAAGATGAAGCACACTATAAATGCCTTTTAGTAAAGGACAGGTTAAAAATATTCTACACAGACTATTAACAGAAATATGTTTGGGTTAAAAGAGAAAATATGTTATTAATGCACATATATAATATATATAATAATATATATCACAGTTATATATGATAGTAGAATTATATAACATATATATGTATTTATCATGCTATCATATACAACATGCATATAAATATATGAAAATATCTCCACTTGTGCTCACTTCAGCAGCACATACACTAAAATTGGAATGATACAGAGAAGATTAGCATGGCTCCTGTGCAAGGATGAAAAAAAAAAAAAAGAAAATATCTCCACAGTACATAGATTGTAAAATGCAAGCACAGAGCAGTATTATATATGACACATAATTGTCAGTACTACAAACCATTCCAATATCTGTCCACCAAGAGAATGAGTAAATAAATTGTTTTCTATTTTTCACAATGGAATACCATATAGCAAATAGAATGAGTGAACTGTAGCTACACACAATAAGCTTAAAACTAAAATATGTGATGTCCCACAAAAAAACAAATTAGACACTAGTAATATTTTTAATAAAATTTAGGAACAAGAAAAGCTAAATTAGAGAATTAATTTTTCATACAAAGGTGGTTAAATGAAGGAAAAAATCAAGTGAATACAATAAAAATTCAGCTTCTATGTTATCAATAGGGAAGGGTCTCCATCCTTCTTAATGGCGTAATATTCCATGGTGTACATATACCACAGTTTGTTGATCCATTCATGGATGGATGGGCACTTGGGCTTCTTCCATGACCTGGAAATTATGAATTGGGCTGCAATAAACATTCTGATACAAATGTCCTTCATGTTCACATGGATGGAGCTGGAGAATGTTCTTCTGAGCAAAGTATCACAAGAATGAAGGAAAAAGTATCCAATGTACACACCCCTATTATGAAACTAATTTATACCTTTTATATGAAAGCTATAACCAAATAGCCTAAGAATGTGGGGAGGGGG
>CAUYQV010066068.1:0-14176 GCA_963574575.1 Galagoides demidoff
TTGTAGTTGCTACAGAGACCATATGCCCACAAAGCCAAAAATATTTACTACCTAGCCCAAAGTTTGCCAATCCTTGCTCTACATTAGTGTTTTACAATTGTTTCTTCACCTTGGAATCCATAAACAATGGTATTTGTTTGGAGGGATGATAACCTGACAGACCTTTGGGGCATGCTGCTTGGCGAGGTCTATTCTAGACCATCTAGGGCAGGACACGACATAGTACATACTCAGGATACCCCTGAGTATGTCTCCTTTTTGAGAGAGCTGGGGACCAATACATGATCTGATTTTAGTTCTGTGGGTCCTGCATTTGACTTTCTGTGTGGATTTCAATCTTGGCCAAGGATTTACCACCGAGGGTGGTGGTGGGGGGGACCCACGGGACATCCTGACTTCACATGAGACTATCCCTGCTGCTTTGGTTAATACATAGCTCTGAAAGAAGACTTTAAATTATAGTGTAAAGATGGAACCATCACTGGGGGGGGGGGAAGAATTTGAACTATCTGTGGTTTGAGAGTAATTGCCAGCACGTCTGTGCAGGAGTGATAGTGCATCTCTGAATCTGTGGTCAGAATCTGTTATAATTATCACAGCCAGTTGGCCTTTTCCCTTGAAGGATGCTATAGCTAAGGTGGAAACAGCCACCTTGTAATATGACCTTCCAGGACCCATGAAAGTGACTGCCATCCACAACTTTACCCCTGCATTCCAATCATACTGGCTGTGGAATCCTTACGCATCCACCACATTTTAAGCTTCCATCTATATACTCTGCTTTTTTTCTCACTTTATTTTGGCATAAGCTCCTTGCAGAAGTTATGACAGAAGTGACTGCTCGCTCTCACACATATTGCCAGAGGGGAGAAAAGTGGGTCAAGAACCATTCACACGGATAGAAAGAATGAAACTGCAAGTTTATTTGAAAGTATAAAAATTTAAAAAACAAAATGAAACCAGGCCTAACCAAAAAGCAACCAACACACAACCTTTCCAGTTTACATTAATTTTTGAACACAACACACTATTTATTAACCACTTAGTTGCATTTTTTAAAAATGTCAATTTCAAGGTGGGGGGGATGAGTCAGGTTATAAGCTAGCAATCATAATGAAACTGCTTTAATGCTAAAATAAAATCCTGATCTCAGTTGAGAAAAGACAGCAGAGATCGTTTTCTGGTTGACATTGACCTAAGCAATATAGATAAAAAAATCTTGGTTAAAATGAGTTAAAAAAATATTGCTGGCTACTTCTTTGCCATCTTGAGTAGGGAAAAAAAATCCGCCCCCAAACCCTGCAGCTTTGGTGTCCTATTTATATGTTTTTCAAAACATTCATTTAAAAAAATCAAATCTATAATAAAAATGTCCCTGTGTTTGTTTTAAAAAACAACATTAATAGGCTTCCCTTATCTACTAAAACCATTTGTTTTTCCTAAGATGCCTGGAAGTAGAAAAGCACATGAGATTAACTCACTGCACCATTAATTAAAATTAGAATTTTTTTTTCTAAACAACTTCCAGAGCACCAGAAAGAAGCCAGGGCCCGACAAAGGCAGAAATAAAGCCCTTCTGACTCACAGGAGATGAATGTTCACCCAGAGTTCCTAACACATTCCGGCTGCCATCAAAAGTTCTTTCTTCACTGGATTACTCAGAAAATAACTCAAGTGTATTTTAAAAATAAAAGACATAAGCAAGTAGGTTCTTTTCCTTAAACACACCACATACACACACACACTGAAAGACCAAGTGCCCAAGGTTCCTGTAACATACTTTGGATTTGGTTAAAAAAGGAAGCGTCTACAGAACAGGATCATTGAATGCCACTTCATCTCCCTTCCTGCAGGCTCGGTTTTAATTAGCATCAAACAGGTTGCTGAACATTTCTTCGGCTGTGGAAAGAAGCCTTGAATGGGTGACAGCTGCCTGGAGTGGCTCCACCTGGTTCCAGTTTTAGCCCTCGTCTGTCAGCGTGGTTTCTTGCTGCATAACGCCTAAGTTTTTACCCATTCTTCCCCCAGGGAGGCAGGCCCTGTGGCTGTCGGGGCACAGAGAAAGAGGAAAACAAGACAAACATAGAAACTGCAGACTGAGGAGAGATGAGTCCCTCTTTCTGCATCCTTCAAGAACTTGATAAATAATAACCTGAAAGTGCAACAATGCACAAATGTCTGGCACACAGGTTAGTCTGGAGTGACTTATTATCATGGGGCTTGGCGGGGCAAGGGCATCATCTCCTTTTACGTCTTTCTTTGGAACTTGTTAAAGAGAAAACAAAAAAAAGAAGGCTTTCCTGTACACATATAAATAGTCCCTTAACTAGAAGGGGAAAACCAAAACCAAACACACTATTTCAAATGCATTTCTAAAATATTTTTTTAAAAAATCCAAATGGAAAATCATGACTCCAAATTGTCTACTGCTCGTGTGTCTCAGAGGAGAAACTACTGGGATGTTAGGATAGGCCTGACCTTGACCTTGACCTTGACCCTAACTCTAACACTCACCCTAAGGCAGATCCTCACTAGGGATGCTGGTCCTGGGCCGGCTGCGAAGAGGAGCACGTACAGTGCAGGGAGTCAGGAGCTCTCCCAGGAGGTATGGAATATGGTTTTCACATGTGTTAGAACCCACAAATACGGCTTTCACATGTGTTAGAAACCCACGGCCTCAAGTCCAAGTGCATGGGTGAAACAGACTTGTGAGCACTTAGGAAACTTCGGAGGCTTGTGCTGAAGCTGCGTGAATGAGCAAGATGGGCTGGGTATGGTTTACAGGCACAAAGGGCCAGATTCAATTTTTGGCCAACTCAAGTCAGGTCCTTATTCTTTGGCTACAGGCAGGCCAGCTGGGAGGGTGACAATCCAGAAACCAAGGATGTGATTATGAAGCCACAGCTCTTGGCAGCCTGCACTTCAGGAGCTGAGGCCTTGGATAAACTAAGAGCAGCACTTTCCTGCCTAATCCGGAATGAAGCTGATGAGATACACGGCTGGAGAACGCTCTCAAATAAGATTCTCAGGCAAAATCCTAAAGTCAGAACCAATGCAGGGTAGACAGATTCAAAGTCCTTCTCCTGTCAGAAGTTTTCGTGGGCACATACAGGATCATGTAAGGCAATGATGGCCTCCTGGTAGGATCATCCAGCCCAAATATCCCCAAATGTGATAAGGCAGCAGCTGAGCAGAGAAAAGACTGGTCCAGGGTCTTTTCCCCTTCTGAATACCCAACACAGCACAGAAACACTGAAAAACTACGTAAATCCCACTCCAGCCTGCTGCCTGCCCAACAGAAACAGAAGGATGTAAGACACGAGGTCGTGATCCTGGGTCTCGAAGGAAGAGTGCCCTCCCAGAGAAGATGCACAATGGATCACGTCAACAGAAAGGACAAAAAAAATGCCAAGTCACCCTCTAAAACACACCCCTGCAATCTTGGGGTGGAGGAAAATGGAGAGACAGCTAACACCCCCAAACTGCAACTTGAGACCCCTCCTTACAGGTGCTTAGAGAGCTTCCCATGAACACAGGTTGTTAGAATGGTAACAAGTCAGAGCAGATTAACCCACATGGACTTTGGAATAACTGGAATTTATACTTCTTCGGTGCCCTGACTGGGCACAGAGTCCCTGGGTTCGGCAGTGCCCTCCTCAGGAGGGCCAGGCTGTCCCGGGCTGTGGCCCGTGTCCTCCACGCTCAGGAGGCTGCTGGCTGCCTGGGAGCTCGCACTGTCTGCACTCCCCGACCGGGAGCGGTAAGGGGGCAGGTCGGCTTGGTTCAGAGACTCCGTGTCAGAAGAGTAGGGAGGCGGAGGAAGGTCATACCATGCAGGCCTGCAATGTGGGTAGAGGGGAGAGGAGAGGGAAGAGACCACGTTAGAGCCGAGACAAGCCAACATCGGCCCGTTTCTGAGGCGATGCATCCAGTGAGAAATGAGATATTCCCCACAAGTACAAAGGCGCAGGATAACCACTGGACTGAAACAAGACAGAGGCAACCGTAAAGGTCGGTGGGCTCTGGCTGGCTTGGATCAGCTGGGCAGTGCCCAAACCACATCCTCTGGGTAGACTCAGAAGGTGGTCACCAAGCAAGTTCTTCAACTCAGTCTGGGTGGTTTGAGAGAGTCTCTCTGCTCTACCAGCCAGAAGTCCAGTGGCTAAGAGACCTGGCTGGGGTCTCGACCAGGCCTTTGATGGGTACATAGAGTGTGGGGTTCTTACTAAAACCCAACTCTTCCTGGCTGGGACACCCTCTCACCACCTCAGTCTCTATCTGCAGTAGGGGCTTGAAATGAACGTATTTAACGCAAAAGACATTTTATTTTTTAGTTATCATTGACTGAAGACTTGGAGCTGGGAACTTTGCCATGCACCTGACTTTGGTTCCCTTGTTTAGTGCTTGCCAGCATGCTATGCGGTAGGCTTTACTTTTATACTGGTGAGGAAACTGAGGCACAGGAACATTAAATGTCTTGCCCAGGATCAGAAATAACTAGTGAGCAGTGACATTACCCTACATTGGATGGTCCGAATGAAGAGGTTATGGGCTGAAACTTTATAAGGTGAGGGAGGTCCTGCATTCCTATACTTATTAGTAAAGAGATCCTGAAACACCACCCCTTCCCTGACCCCTGAAGCTTTGTTTACCGTCAATGAGGAGGGAAAATGAAGATTAAATAAAATAAGAGCTGCCACTGGAGAGGCTCCATGCAAGAGCCCAGTCACACTGGCCTGCAAAATGCCTAACACCCTACATGGTGCCTAACGCCCTGGGCTCCAAGCCAGAGGCAGGCTGGGCAGGGTTTAAGTCTACTACTCGCTGTAGCTGCAGAAGTCTGCTTTTTGGCTTTATACGATGCTGGGGTTTCTCATATAATGTCACTTGTAACGAGGGCTCTACTGCTTAAAAAAAGCCCAAGAATGCTCTATTCCACCTTCTTTATTTTATAAATGAAGTCGAGAAAAGTTAAGAACTTATTCTCTCATTCATTTATCCATTCATTCAACAGATATTCACCAACCCTCTCATCTGTGATGGCAAGTGAGCTGGTCAGTCAGTGACCCGAACCAGTGTGGCATTTCTGGGAGCGTCAGGCCTCCGAGTTGGCCAGGATCCCGTCTGTCTTCAGAGAAGAGACTTAACACTCCAGAGCCTCAGTTTCCTCATCTGTAAAACTGTAATACAGAATCTCCTTGCATTCTGCAAGGACTCTGTAAATATCATATCAGACGCTGCTACTGCCCACAGCAGCTGACTCCAGCCTCTTGGCACCAACTAGGAACCCAGGTAGGTGCACACATTCTCCTGCAACAATCTCCCTCCCCATCAGTCTCTCCCACCCAGCACGCACCTTTGGTCCAGCAGGGCCTCTGAGTAGGAGGGTGGAGAACCTACTTCTGAGGCATTCTGCTCAGCCTGGCTGGCCACGTACTGGATGCCGTTGTTGACGTTGTAGGTGACATTACAGTGGTGGGGGTGGTCTAGGACCACCAGGCGGGAGAGTAGCACAGGGTGCTGAAGCCGGTGCACAGGCAGCGTCATGAGGTTGTTCCGCTTTCGCTGGTGGTGCAAGACCAGTGCCAGTAGGGCCACCACCAGCACGAAGATGACGGAGCTGCCGATGATGGCATAGGTGATGCTGGGGTAGTACACAAGCTGGTTCTCTGAAGTCACAAACACCTGTCCGCTGCCTGGTTCTGAAAACCCCAGAAAGAAGAGAGGAAAAGAGAGAGGGTTACCAGCCTGGCTCACCTTTGCATCTTAAAGCCAGCTGCAGGACTTGCATGCCAACATTCCCAACAGCACTATCCACAATAGACAAAAAGTGTAAACTACCTAAATGTTCACCGACTGGTGAATGGATAAACAAAATGTGGTATATCCATACAATGGAGTAGTATTTGCCCATGAAAAGTAATAGATACAGACCATGTATTGCATGATTCCACTTATAGGAAATGTCTGGGAAAAGCAAATTTACAGAGGTAGAAGTTAGGTTAGTGACTGTCTGGGGCTAGAGAGGGATCAGGAGTTAACTGTAAGTGGGTATGAGGGATCTTGTCGGGGTGATGGGAATGTCCTAAAACTGGTTTATGGTGATGGTTGTACAAACTGGTAAATTTATGAAGTCATCAAATCGCACATTTAAATAGGCAAATTTTAAGCAATGCAAATGATACCTTGATAAGGTTATTTTAAAAAGTCAACCTCAGAAAATATAATATCCAAAGAGTAGGAGTGAGAGTTCATGTGGCAGGAAGCAGTTTTTCACTGGATGTATTATAAGATAACACACCTGAAGAAGATGGGTAGGTGCCTCTGGGGTTCCTCATGTCTGCAGAGCATCTGTCTAATAGTAGGCCTCCACGCAGAGCTTTTGAGATAGACTAGCACAGCACAGGCTAATAGCATGCAAGGACCATATGGGGTTCAAATCCCAGCCCCTGAACTTAAGGGCTACATGCCCTTTGGAAAGAAAATGCTGTCCTGTTTCAGAGGAATAGTAGTGGTCTCTGGCATTCTGGACTTCTGCAAAGATGAATGAGTCAATAGTCACCATGCACTCAAGACCACAGCTGCCACACAGTGGTAGGTCTAAGTGTGTGCTCGACACACACGAACATGAGCTTATGGTCACATCTCCTTGCCCCATAACAACTCTAGGAAGCAGGCATTGTAATCCCCCCTTTTTCAGATGAGAAAAATGAAGCTCAGAGAGGTCAGTTCCCCTGACCCAGGTCACACAGTTTGGAGCCGTGCATGATCTGAGCCCAGGGCTCTGACTTTGGAGCTTTGCCCCAACACTCTGTTCTACAGCACCCCCAAAACACCTGCCAGGCAGCCTTCAGGGATCCTGGTGAAAGTCTGCTGCATGTGTGTAGGGACAGACAGACAGAGATGTTCAGGCTTTCTTGCCTGTGGCCTTAGGAGTGAGATAAGATAAGGATGTCTGGGCTGTCCCGTCCATACCCGGGACAGGTGGGACGTATACAGAAGGCTCCTTGTGTTTGTAGATAACCGTAACCATGTACAGTGATGCTATGTTGCAGCCGTTTGGCATATTGCCACTTATACTCTCCTGGGTGTAAATGAGTACAGGGCCCTCCCCTGTGTGGACTGCGGATGGCAGACACAGACCTTCCATGTAGCCCAGCTTCCCTGCTGCCAGGAGCTGGGTAAGACCAACCTCCCATGTAACTCAGCTCAACTTACGTGCTGTATGCCCCTTGGAAAGTGCTATCCTGTTTAGCTGAATAAAGCATGTTCTCCCGACCCTGCCTCAGCTGCCCTCTGCTCTGTCCAAAGTGAACCGTCTGCATGAGGACATGGTACCCTGTACACTGCTAACTTCCTCCTCCCCACACGTGCTAATGGGCCACATTTCAAATCCTCAGGTTAGGAGCTTTCCAGTTAGTAGGACACACCTGGCAACCACGGCAAGGTCCAGGTGGGCACAGGAGACGGGGGTGGCCCCTCTTCATAAAAAGCTGGGGACTGCTCATCTCTGTGGAAGAACAACAGCTACCCGCTACTGTGGCCTTAGCTGGAGGAATAATCTAAACGCGACCACGTGAACAAATCTGCTTGTTCCTGGTGTCAGGCAGTGAGGGGGGCTTGGGGTCCACAGGGACCAAGGCAGACATGCAGTGACTCTGCCCTGGCACAGGCTATGCGCTTTACTGCCCCCCACCCTCCCCCCGTCGCTGCGGTGCAGATGTTTCCCTCATCCCCAGAGTGCAGGACGTGCCTGGTATTCAGTAGGCACTTGGTAAATGCCTAAGACTCAATGAAAAAAAAATGTTTATTTGCCCTAATCACATAGGTGCTATTATTATTTCTACTTGTCCAATAAACAGAATGGCTCAGACAGGTGAATTAACTTGTCTAAAGCCCTAGAAGAAATAAGCAGAGGAACCAAGACTAGAACCCAATAGATTTCTCCTAAAAAAAAAAAAAAAACAACCCCCAAACTGCAAAAATCACTATCTTCTTTCCTGATTCCCCAAATAATCCCAGTCTGACACAAGTGAAGACCTTCCCTCTCAAGCTCCTGGCACTATGTGTTAGTTTTTCCTTCTAGCCACGCCCAGAGGTGGACGAAAAGCTACAAAGAGCCTCCAGATCCCTGGCAGTTTCTTTCTTTCTTTCTTTTTTTTTTTTTGAGACGGAGCCTCAAGCTGTCTCCCTGGGTAGAGGGCCATGGCATCACAGCTCATAGCAACCTCCAACTCCTGGGCTCAAGTAGCTGGTACCACAGTTGCCTGCCACAAGGCCCGGCCATTTTTTGGTTGCAGCTATCATTGTTGTTTGGCGGGCCGGGCTGGGGATTCGAACCCGCCACCTTAGGTGTACGTGGCTGGCGCCTTAGCCACTTGAGCCACAGGCACCAAGCCCCCTGGCAGTTTCAATGATTCATCTATCCAGAAAGAAGCAAACTCAAGTCCAGCCCTGAGGCAGAATGGGACTGCAGAGCAGTTAAGGGACCCGGGCAGTTTTGGAATTTTCTGAAGACAACTGGCTATCATTCAGGAATTCTGCTGGAATGCTGTGTTCTCAGCTTACATAATTACAAGCTGGGTGTGGGCTTGTGTGCATGGGAGTTTCAGAATTCAAGCTAAACTAAAATGCCTTCATTTGGTTATCTATCTCACACACAGACCTCCGATCAAGGTGCCTTGGGGTCGAAGCCTGGAGTCATCACTCCAGCTGTTTAAGGTCCAGCGAGTCACTTCACTTTTAGGAGCCGCATCCTCCTTGTCCGTGAAATAGTGGTGGGTAAATAAGTGTATCCACATCTCCCTCCCTAGACTATCAGGAGGGTAAGGAACAAGTGCCAAGCACAGTGCCAGACAAGGGTTTGCACCCAGGAATGCTAAAAGTTCTTTTTAAAAAATTATGATGATAAAATATGCATAACATAAAATTTACCATTTTTAAATACATAGTTCATTGGCCCACACACTGCTGGGCGACCGTCACCACTACCATCTCCAGAATTTTCATCTCTCACAAGTTAAAGCTAGAGCTCTCTTTTTAAATTTCAGATTAATATGAGGGTACAAATGTTTAGGTTACACTGTTTTCATTTCTAAGCTAAAGTTCAAGTCGTAGTTGAGCCCTTCACATTGTGCACATTAGTTGAGATCCCACCAATCACCCTCCCTCTCTCTCCTCTCCCTTCCCCCTTGCTAGATTATACTTGTGTTTTTCTTTCCTGTGGGGGTGTAGCTGTTTATATATTGGTTTCATATTAGTATTGAGTGCACTGGATACTTTTTTCCCATTCTTGTGATACTTTACTAAGAAGAATGTGTTTCAACTCCACCAGGTAAACACAAAAGCCCAATGCTAGCTCTTTCTTGGCTTCATCCTCACCAACTTTTCTGGACCAATGGTAGAAGCTGGGGAAGGATGAGGGAGAAGACAAGGATGGCCCAAATGCCATTCCAGTGAGAACCCTTTCTTTTTCTTTTCTTTTTTTTTTTTTTTTTGCAGTTTTTGGCCGGGGCTGGGCTTGAACCAGCTACCTCTGGCATACGGGGCTGGAACCTTACTCCTTTGAGCCACAGGCGCTGCCCCAGTCAGACCCCTTTCTTAAAGAAGAAAAGTGGGTAGATTTTTCACACGGAAAACAAACGGTCTGGAGATATTAAAATGCTGACTTCTGTGTCAACACACAAGATTTCAAGAATGCAAGTGGGAGCCCTTTAAAATATAAATAGTACCTGTGAATATAAATGAAATATAATGCCAAAGAATATATAAAACGCCTGTGGAACTTCACGATCTCACATACGTCTGGAAAGCAGTCTCTTCCCTTAGACTGGCTCCCTTTGGCGGGTGAGACGCTGCCATCACATTTGCTTGAGAAATTATGATGTTGCATAACTCAATGATGCCCGGTCTCGTTTTTGCTCTCTGTGTAAAATGTCATCTCGTATTAATTCATTAACTAGGCCCACTTTTCTTAAGAGCTTAATGAGGCCGCTGGCCAAATTACTAATATCGGAGTTGCCTGGGACCTAAATTCCAAGTGCATAATCCATGGATAATGAAGTTTCCATTTATTCTGGCCGTCCCTCAAGCTAATGCCCTTATGCTCCACTGTCAAGCATCTTGAATTCCTGTCCTGTGTCTGCGGCTTCTCCTGCATTAATTTCAGGCAATCTGGTTCCTACCCAGAGACCACTATGCTATCCAAACTGCCGGCAGCTCCACAGCCACCTGTGGTGAGGCAGGCTGTGTTCTGCACAACTCCAGGGGTGCCCTCTACCTCAAAGTCATCATGCATTTGTTTAGTTATCACGACAGTTTTCTAGCAGATGGCAGTCAAGTGTCTTGAGGAGAAGTGCCTTTTATTAATTCACTCAGGGGTGCAGTCTGGACTGGCAGAGACGCTAAAGCAGCTGACACTTGTGACTTGGTGCTTTTTTTTTTGCTTCCAAAAAAAAAAATTTCTCCCCTCCAGATGCCAATTAAATTGCCTATGAGATACCATTTTTTTTTTTTTTGCCTATTAGATTGTCAAAGGTAAAGCTCAATCTCATATTTTGCTGGCCAGGTCTTGGGCAAACAGGTGGAGTCGTGCATGGTATATATTCAGGCATGGCTATTAGGGGAGTAAATTGGTAACAAACCCAGGGTGGTGGGGTTAACAATATATATTAAAATAAAAAATGTACATGTTCTTCAATGTAGTCCTCTCTTAAGAATCTAAGATACATACTGACACACGTGAGGAATTAGGTTTTAATGCAAGCATTCAGGGGAGCATTGTTTGCAACAACAAAATATATGAGAAATAATCCAACTGTCTATCATTTGTAGGCTAGGTAAATAAATTATGGCGTATGCATACAATACCGCACCTATTTAAAAACAATTAAAGCTGCTCTACATATACCGATTTGGAAAAATCTGAAAGATACGTTGCTAGGAGAAAAAAAAAAGCCAAGTTAGTTCAACAGAGAACGTATAAAATATTTCTGGATTATTCTGTGCCTAGCTCAGTTGCTTTGTTGTTTCTGTCCTTCCCTCTCTGTAGATGTGAGAGGTTCTTTGGGGTTCAGGTCTCACTGTCCCAGTCTCAATAGAAGACCCCCGAGGACAGCTCTTAAGGCCTCCAGATTGACCTCGAGTCCAGCATTGCTGTTTTGGACTATTCACTGAGCCTCAAACTGACACTTCTTACCCCCTTGGAAAAACTCTTGCATGGTTTTTCTTTTTTTAAAAAGTATTTTTTCAGTTTTTTTTTCCTCCAGATTAAATATTTTAAGAGTCAGGCTTAGTGGGGTATAGCTTAAGCACAATAAAATTTGCCCTTGAAACATGTATGTTAGATGAATTTTAACAAAATGAAACAGTAGCAGTTGGATGGCCACCTCTACCATTAAGACATGGAATGGTCTCATCATCCACAAAAGTTGTTCTGTGCTCACTGTCAGTCACTGGAAACTGCTGGTCTGTTTTCTGTCCAAAATAGCTTTATTTTTTTCCCCTAGAAAGACATATAAGTGGAAGCACACAGTATGCGGCCTGTGGTGTCTGTAGAAGCCAGGCTTCTTCCACTCAGCACCCTGCTTCTGAGATTCATCTGTGTTTCTTCAAGTATTAATACTTGGATCCTTTTTACCTCTGAGTAGTATTCAGGTGCATGGGTGTATCATGATATGTTCATCAATTCACAGGCTGAATTGGAGGAAGGCACTGGGCTCTTTCCACTTTCAGAATATAGGTCTTGGTGTGGACATATATTTTTATATTTCTTGGGCACACCTAGGATTGAGATTTCTGAATCACATGGGAAGTGTATGTTAAATGTTGCACTGTTCTTCAAAGTCACTATGGCATTTTGCATCCCCACCAGCAGCCCATCGGAGATTCTTAGTTGTTCTGCATCCTCACCAACACTTAGTATTAGCAGCCTTCTTAATTTTAGCCTCCCTAATAGGTGTGTGGAGGTATGTCATGGAGATTTTCATTGGCAATTCCTGACGACTAACAATGTTGAGTGCATGTTCGTGTACTGATTTGCCACCAGATGAAGTGTTTATTCAAATCTTTTGCCCATTTTGAAAAACCAGATTGACCAGTAAGAGCATTTCACCTGTTTTGTGACCCAAGTCTTTCATTGCAAATGTGTCTTGCAAATCTTTTCTCCCAGTCTGTGGTTTATCTTTTCATTTTTTTTTTTACAGTGTCTTTTTGAAGAGAAGTTAAAAATAATTTTTTTATGAAGCACTCTGCATCAATTCCTTCTTAATGGTTTGTGGGGCTTTTGATATTCTAGTCAAAGAATATTCCCCTAAATCTTTGCTTAGAAGTTTTACAGCTTTATAGCTCTTATATTTACATCTATGACCCACGGTGAGTTAAATTTTTGTTTATGGTACGAGGTAAAGGCCAGGGTTCTTTTTATCTCTCCATTTAGATATCCAATTTTTTACAGCACCATTGGCTGAAAAGACTATCTTTTTTCCTACTGAATTACCTTGGCACCTTAGTTGAGAAGCAATTGGCTACACAAGCCTGTATCTATTTCAAGACTCTCGATTCTGACTGAGTGAGCCATAGACCTATTTTTATGCCAATATGTGTATTGGTAACTACAGCTTCATAGTTAACTCTCGAAAGCAGGCAATGTGAATCCTGCATACCTCCTCCCCCAAATTGAATTTTATTTCTGATTATAAAATTCCATGTTAATTACTGAAACTAAAGTCATACAGAAATATTCTAGGCAGATAAAATGCACCCCCTACCTAAACCTCCTGGAATTCCACTAGATAAAAACACAGTTCACCATTTGGTGTAGACAAGGGGTTGGCAAACTTTTCCTCTCCAGAGCCAGGTAGTAAATATTTTATGCTTTGTGGGCTATACGACGGCATAAAAGCAATCACAGACAGTATGTCCCTGAATGAGAATGGTTGTATTCCAATCAAACTTTATTTACAAAAATAGGCAGCAGGTCAGATTTGGCCCACTGGGTATAATTTGCTAACCCATGGTGTAGATCTTTCAAAACTATCCTCCGTGCATGCACACACACTTTTCTTTAGGCTATACAGGTATCCTGGCATGTGGGTACCTTCTCTGTTACCCCTCATTACCTACATCTTTGTTAAAAAGTGTCTGTGTATTATCCCCCTAGACAGACACATCACAATTTACCTAGCCAGCCCTCTACTGCTGTATATTTAGTTTGCTTCCTTTTTTATTACAAACAATGCTACAATAACATCTAGGCAGACACCCAGACTTGAAAGGATCATGAGGGCAGGCCCTGTTGGTCACTGATGCAATGATTTCTTAGGACATATTCCTAGATGCTGGACATTTTCCTGGACATCTGGTCTCTCCAGTTTGAACACTCAGAGTAGTCTTAAACTCTTTCCTTTTCTCCGTCCACACCAAGCAACTAAGTGTGGTTTTCTCAGCCTCTGCTCCTCATGTCTACCCTCAGGATCACATCCAGGACCAGGCCAGGAAGAGAAACCTCTTTGTGTTACCACCGTTGGCCTCTATGAACACCAATCTTTCTGCACTCCCCCCAACAGCCCGACCATTACCCAGCGCTGCGTCACTGTGTAAGTCTTGTACAATTCTGCAGCTGGAGGACCCTCGATGGCTCACATCCTCTTCCCAGCCAGGGATTCACAGATTGCAGGCTTCCCTGAGCTCAGTTTCTCAGTACTAACCCCAGGAGGAGTGAGGAAAAGGCTGGAGCTGGAATGAACAGCACTCCTTGCCTTGAGACACATCCCCATTCCTGATTTGAACTAAATAATCACAACAAATAATACTTAACAACCACTACCCACCACTACTCTATTAGCTTCACACTGGAAAATAAGAGTGTAACGATATCATCAGAATTATCCTGGCAGCCCCTGCTCTATTCTTGCCAATATAAGCACCTTATGTGTTATATACATTTTCACTCTTTGTATCACCGCAAGTTAAATGGTATCCCTTCAAAACACGTGCCTGCCCAAAACCTCCAAATGTGACCTTATTTGGAAGGTTGCATTCTGAACTGAGCTTTAGATCCCATGGGGAGTGTCATTTTAAGAGACAGAAAGGAGAAGACACAGGAACAGACCAGGTAGACGGCCACGTGACTCTGAAGGCAGGGGCTGGACTCATAGAGTTCCAAGCCGAGGGACAT
>CAUYQV010066075.1:0-11431 GCA_963574575.1 Galagoides demidoff
GAGAAATGCAAGCATAGGCAACCAAAGCCAGATTGGACAATGGGGATCATATAAAGCTAAAAATCTTCTGCACAGCAAAGGGAACAGTCAACAAAATGAAGAGACAACCCACAGATCCAGGATTCGTGTTCTGTCTCCCAAGTCAGTGTGGGGAGTTTTCTGGCCTATCCCGCTCTCCATGACTGGTAGAATGCAGCCTCTCTCTAAGTGCCCCTTCCTAACCAACTAGAGTCAGTGTCAGTGTATCAGCTCCCTGACACAACAGTGCCCCCTTGAGAGAGGATCACATCTGGTGAGTATTAGTCAGGTGGTGCAGATGGGGAAGGAAATAGCACTGGGAATTGGATGGGTCCTTCTCTCTTTTACTGCCCTCTCAACTTCTGACCAGGGCAGGCTTTATGGAACAGAAAGTGCTGCCTTTTGGGTTTACGGTGATTTCATCTTTCCTACAGGTCACACACCCCATTCCCAGAAAAGCCCCACGTTTGGTTTAATGCTGGGCTGCGGCTGCCTTGAAATGCTGTCTTTGAACAAGGGGCTCTGCATTTTCATTTTACGCTGAGTCCCACAAATTATACAGCCAGTCCTGCTGTGGACCTGACTTTTCCTCTTCAAATGTCAAATTTCCTTCCATACTTCTTTAAACAATTGATACATTATAGGTTTCCTAACTGTTCCCCTAAAAAGAGCTAGAGTTATACGTGGTGGAGTCATTTTTTTTTAAAATGAAAATGAAAACAGGAGGCATATGTAGACCTTGCTCTGCCTCTGATGTGCTGCATATCTTGGAGGTGAAGTACTGCCTTCTTTCTTAAAACCTGCAGTCAAGGCTCACAAGCCAACCTCCATGCAAATACCACTCACATGAGCACACTCAGCAGTACCATTGGATAAGATGAAATCACCGTAAACCCAAAAGGCAGCGCTTCCTGTTACAATTAAGAATTGGTCTAAAACTTCATAGGCCTTGTGAGTACTTTTGGAAATCAGTTTTGAAACACTGTTATCCTAAAACACCTGCTACCCCAAACAGAATTGTGTTTAAATTTCTGGATGGTAACTTCAGTCTTAAGACGAGCGTAGGATGGTGAAAGGAAGCCAGATGCATATAAAGGCAAATATCTGATTAGAGAAGAGAGAAACAACATTTTTTTAAATTAAATCATAGCTGTGTATGTTAATGCAACCATGGGGTACAGTGTGGTGTTTTCATATACAATTTGAAATATTTGCATCAAACTGGTTAACATAGCCTTCATGGCATTTTCTTAGTTATTGTGTTAAGACATTTATATTAGAAAGATTCACTTGTACCCTTCTAAGATAAACCGTAAAGGTGATCCCTCCAATCACCCGGAAACAACGTTTTTCTGAAAAATTTAAAAAGAAAATTTCTCAGGGCCTTTTTGTCTAAATGTAAAAGGACTGTGACTGTACGTTGTCTCTACTGCATGAAGCAGAAAAGTAAAATTAAAACAGGAAAGACAAGTCTGATAGAAGGGAAGAAACGTCCTCTTGCTTGATACTGAGGAGTGACCTGCAGGTGAGAAAAGCTGTGGGTTTCTGGGGTCACGTTCCCTTCAAGTCCCACGGCCTTAACATCGCCACCAAACCTGAAGGGAGTTATATTAAAAACTCTGAGGTTAAGTTAAATCCAAAGATCATTATAATCAAAATTTATTAAATTTTAGCTCAGAAGGAATTACCAACAGTTAAAAAATGGTGAAAATAATTATTATGATTATTATCAATGATAAAGTATATATTCCTTGACTAAATGTATTTATTTTAAAATTAGTGCTTTTAGGGTCTGTATCTTCTTTTTAAATTATTTGCGAACACTATACCTATGATAGCGTATCTATAATGTAGAATCATAATAACTTAATTTCTTCTATTCCTTCGAAAATAATTATTGACTGAAGGTCATGACATTTTTCACAGTCATCACAAAGAACCCGATTGATAACTTCCTACCCTAAATGATCATTAGGCTCCAAAGTCACTGAGCGGCTTCTCAGAGGCTCACCTTGCAAACTGAAGTATTAAGTGACAATCTACACAAAAACGTGCCATTGTTAGTGTCTGTTCTTGCCAGTAGATAAAAATTATCCATAACTCCCGTGGATACCCTTTTTGGAAACACAACTTTAAAAATCAATGTTAGGATACAACTTCATTAGGGTACAAATTCATTTGAATTTATTTTGTTAATCTGCCTGCTGGACTTCGTTTGATAATCTGTACTTTATTAAATTTGTCTTTCCTTCTTATGATAATATATAGTACATGAGACATCCTTCATGAATCATTATTTTTTTCTCCTCCCTCTCCTCTTTCAATACTCTGCAAGGGGAAAAAATGTGTTTAAAATTTAGAACAGGTATCCTCAAACTACGGCCCGCAGGCCACATGCGGCCTGCTGAGGACATGTATCCAGCCTGCCAAGTGTTTTTGCCTCCGCTGCCTGTCCTGCTTAGCAGCCGACTCGTCCCGGGGCCCGCAGTCTGGCCCTCCAACGGTCTAAGGGACAGTGAACTGGTCCCCTGTTTAAAAAGTCTGACAACCCCTGATTTAGAACCTTCTTAGAACTGTTTGGTGGATATTATCTTTATCTGATTAGGTTCATGTTTTTCTTTTGCCCCTGTAGATTCCATTATATGCATTACTAATACAATATTTCTGGGTTTTTCCCCTTTCACACATAAACTCTTACTTCTACCTGAAACAATCTTTTGATTTTTTTTTTAAAATTCAACTCAGACTGTTTCTTATCTTGACAATGCTGGCATTTGCCCTGTTCCATTCCCTGCCCATGATGTTTGTTTTTCTGCCTGTCTCCTCCTGTCTTCTCTCCTCCTCATTCGTCCTGCTAATGAGCTGAGGTCCTGTCCAGATAAGATAGGTTCTTATTACTATCTTCACCTAGAAGGAACTGTCTTTGCGTTTTAATTTTACTCAAAGGTGGAGAATTTCACAGGGCGCAGAGCACTGAAATTCTAGTCAGAAGACCTGGGTTCAAATCACGAAGCTGTAGTTTATTCTCTATGTAATCACCGGGCAAGTCATTTCACTTTTCTTAGCCTCAGTTTCCTCATTTTTAAAATGAATGGATAGACTGCAAGACCGCTGAGACACCTTACAGTTATCACATACGGCACTCACCTCCCTTAGACGTAGAAAGTAAAACTGATCAGTGCTGAAATGTTTTTCCAGTAGAGCTGAGGGATTTACACTACTAAACAAAACAGTGAAAGGTGACTTCTGCGGTCCACTCACATATTGTACTTATTCCCACGTCAGGCACACACCATTCAAAAATTAAACAGTATGATATTATACTATTCAGAGACGTCCTACAACCCTCCAACATGGACTCAATTGTAAGTTTGCTGAGCTTATGTAAAGCTGGTGCTTGGAAATGCCCACCAATCCTTAGCATCCAAATTCTGATTGGGTGGTAGAGATCACTAATCACGATTGCTATTGTAGTATCTACAAACTGGGGGATCCAAGAAGGTCTCAAGATACAGCCTTCCAATTGTGGGGGGGGGGGTGCATTAAAGTGGCCTTACCAGCCTATTCCTTCTAAAGACAGAGAGGGAACTAACTGTCCGGAATCCAAGATGACTCTACAGAAATGGAAACTGGGGCACGCACAGACATCAGACAGGAAGGACTCCAGGAAGCGACGGCACAGCCAGAGATCCCCAGTGCTGGGTAGCATCTGTCCTGGGGAGCAGGCACAGCAGGTCTTTTCATTGCAATAGTAAACATATTAGGAAGTAAGATCCTCATTTTCTCTGCCTCTTTGGAATCCCGACAGCATTTCTAGGCTATGTAAGGCAACTCACTGAGATTCTGCATACTGATTTCTTTGCTTGCCGCAGCTTACTCTGGTCTCCCCTGCTAGACTGCCAGCTCTCTGAGAGCAAGATCAGACATACATTTACTACACCGCTTCAGTTTTTTTTGTAGAACTGCATCCCCCTTTTCAAAATTCATCTTTTTCTTTTCCTTTCGTAAAATGAAAAACTTCACTGGAAAAAGGAACCTTAACCATCGGGACGTATTTTGGAATAAATGTCAATCATTGGGCAAGCGTTTTCGGAGGAATTTTAATTAGGTAGTGTCTCCTGGAAAGCCGAGCAAGATTGCACAAATATGGCCTGTGGAGGAGACAGATTTAACGATCGCCTGTTAAATGTAGAAAATTAAAGAAGCACAAGGCATTCCTGCTTTATTCATATTAATATTTTTAAAAAGCTAGTCCAACTGGACTTAAAACTTGGTCCTTTCCCTCCCCTCACTGATAGCATTTGGCTTAAGTTTTTAATAATAAAGGAAGAAAAGGAAAACCCAAAGTGGGTTTGTACTACCCTGTGAACCTCCCTGGAGAAATGCTGCCCTTTGCTCAGCAATTCCTGCTCAGCACAGATCGCTGGCTGGGGAAAACAGTTGGGCTCCCTCCCTGGTCTCCATTCGGTGCAGCAGTCTGGTAACAAATCTGCAGACAGACGTAGGGGAGGGAGAGGTAGACAGAACAGAGCTGAGATCACAAAAAAATCCCTCGATGTTCTGAGAAGGACAGAGGGAATTCTAGGAGAATTTTTCACGGCCTGTATCTTTATTACAATTGGAAGCTCAGTGATTGTGTTACTTGAGAGCTTAAAACGAGACAAAACTATAAATCATGACTGTCCCGGGCTCAAATGTTTCACAATTCTGTAAACTCCAGCTTTAACTAGCTGAATGCGGGCACAATTCAAAAACTGTTAGGACGGCATCATCCAGTTCAGTAGTCACAGGCTAATTTTTATCTTCAAGTTGAAAGATTTAAGCTGATCAGAGTCACAGGCATCTTTTAGGCCTCATTCAACATTCGCCATGCCATGCTGGCTCGTGGGATGGCGTTTTGCAAGCCTAAATTCACCCTCAAAACAACAGCCTTAGAAGTTCACATCAGGAGATTAAGGAATGAGTCCCAGGGTTTCTCTCAATTACCCAGACCCTGCAGCTATGCCCTTACCACTGCTACCCTTTTATAGTCAATATTCTATTTACAAAATAGCATCATGTAGATGTTTGAAAGTGGGGGATCTGAGTTCTGGAAAGGATTCAGAAGTGGGCTTCTCATGGGAGGAATGCAAAAGTCTGAAAATGCTAGACTCTGGGGAAAAAAACCAAATCTGTTCAGTTTACCAGTTAATGCAGAAAATCACATTTTAACTAGTTTCCAAATAGACTAGTCCTTCTACATTTCAGGTTAAAGGGCAATCTGTTCTCAATCTTTTACTGTTTAATCTAGTTAGTTACAGTCACTTTGCTAGGCCACAGGAAAATAGAAGGTCCCATCCCAGTAGGGGAAATCTCTTTTAAGAAAACACTTCTGGGAGAGGCATGTAGAATAAACTGGCTCTAGGCCAATCCTTATTCTCTCCCACAGTCTCTTAAGTAGCAAGGACACCACGATTTTCACATATACCATATACTGCTAAATATAATTCCTCTTTCATTTAATCAGATAACACCTTGCCCTGCACAGAGGGTTCTTTGAGTAGTTTCATTCAGCATTGATGCGGTAGGTGTTGCTGAATACCAAAACACCAGTTTGCAAGACTAAGTGGGTGCAAGAATCCTTATATTCAGAGCAGCATCTGTATTCCCATCTATGTTGTTCCTCCCCTGATCTTGACCTCTGAAAAGGAATAAATCCTCATAAGTTGTGCTCAGCCCAGAGGAATGGGTCCAATAGTTCCAGCAGGGGAAAGGGAGGAAAATGTGTGCCTTGGTTACTTGGTTAGAGTGAGTCCACTACGGGCTCAACATGGCATATCCTTACCATGTGGGAGAAAAACTCGATGACCCAGAAGAACACAGGAACCCTGAGAGATAATAAAACCAAGAAGAAAAGATAACTAGAAATGCTGCTTCCCGCCTCTGCCACTCACACAGATCTTGTGAGCTTTTCCTCTGGTGACCTGTGTGCCCAAGGTGAATTCAAAGTCAAAGTCAAATCCAAGCACCCTCCCAAAGACCCGGCTCTGCCACAGCACGGTGACACTGCCACCAGTACACTCAGTAAAACCGATGTTGGTCATGTTCCACATACATTGGGGAAGATGTGATCTGTTCTTAATCAGATCCCACTTGTCTCTTGGAGAACCACTACAGGTTGTTTTTTTTTTTTCATTTTTTCCTTCTTTTCCCCTCTATCTTCAAGTTCTGTGAGGGCGTACCATATCATAGAGAGAGAATGCACCTGACATTCACATCCATATTGGACGAGAGGCAGCTGTTGAATCTAACCTCCACCCTCCATTAGAAATGAAACCTTTACTCAGAAGAAGAAAAGCCATTTTATCATAAGGACATTTACACTAGATATTTTATCTACAATTGCCAAGACGTGGAAACAACCTAAATGCCCATCAACTCAGGAATGGATTAACAAATTGTAAGAACGATGGTGACTTCACATCTTTTGCAATATCCTGGATGGAGTTGAACACATTTTTCTTTGTGAAGTATCACAAGAATGAAAAAGCAATTATCCAATGTACTCAATACTAATATGAAGTCAGACCAGCAGTTCTCAACTTGCGGGTCACGACGCACAGAACTGTACTAAAGGGTCGCAGCATTAGGAAGGTTGAGATCCACTGCAGTAGACAATCTGATACATGCCCACATAGGTGAAAAACTCGTTTCAATTCAAGTTGGGGGGAAGGGTAATGAGGAAAGGGGAGGGGATAGGGGTGCTCTCACTGAATTGGCACACAGTGGGAGTGTTGGGCACACCTTTTGTGTGTGGGACATAACCACAAGAGGGATTCTAACAAAATCAAATATTTTGACCTGGTTGTTTGTGCCCTCACATTAACCTGAAATAAATTCACTTTTCGAAAAAAAAAAAAAAAAAAAGATGACTTCAATGTTAAACAACCAGCTACAGAAGAGTCAGGCTAAAAAAAAAAAGAAGAAGAAAGAAATGAAACCTTCCCATTACTTTGGAGTGAACCAAAAGGTCTTAAACCTAAATGAAGCAATTGAAATCTTTTTTTTTTTTTTTTTTTTTACAGTTTTGGCCAGGGCTGGGTTTAGAACCTGCCACCTCCAGCATATGGGGCCAGCGCCCTGTGCCTTTGAGCCACAGGCACCACCCTGCAATTGAAATCTTAATTCTATTCTCAAATTTCAAACAGGTTTTCAAAAATGTTTGGAAACTGCTTTGCATAGCAGCAGAGTCCCGAGTGTTTTCCACTCTGTCTACGGTGAAGACTTTGCTGGGATATATTAGAAGTTACTGAATTAGAACCTACTTTTTTCTTTGAAATTGCAAATATTCATAGCAGGCCTGAGCCTGGATTTCTCATCAGGCCTTCAGAACAACACCAGCCATCCATCAGAGTCTTTTCAAAGGGTGCATTAAAAGGCTGGTGTCCATCTGCAGGGCTTCTGTGTTTGATCCTAGATTACGTTTTTACTAAGGTTAAGGGTTAGAGTTTTGACAGCTGTGGCTATGCTCTAATTGGCCCATTTTATCTGCCCTTTCCCCGCACACACAGTATTTGATAGCTAAGTTTGCAAAATGCCTCAATTTGTATACCAGCAAGTAGGGGGGTGGGTGGCACGTAGGGCCTGAGCACTTGCTTGGGAGTCAGGTTCAGTTTCAGAGTCTATATGGACTCCATTTCCACATCTGTCTGTGGGGAAAGAGGATCCTTCCATTCTGGGCTACCATTTCATTCTAACTGGGTTGTACTTTCTTTTCTCTTTATTTCTCTCTCCTCAAACTTTTACAGGAATTTTCACTTTTCTCCATTTGTTTCATTACCACAGGTTGACTCTGATATTTCCAATAAACCAAAGTAGAAACTGAACAAAGATTGTGTCTTGGATTCAGACCTCTTAGCACAATAGCAAGTGTGCAAATTAAAGATTTAGCTTCCCTGACTTCTTGGTTGGGGGCTGCAGTGGGTGGAGTGTGGTGGGAATGACAGGCAATGGGCCAGTCTGACTCACTGCAACAAGAGGGCAAACTGGCAGGGACAGGACATGCAGTTTCTTACATCTCACCTAGTACCACGTTATGTACAAGAGGGAAGAATATCCCTTATACTCCGTCATGACCTAATCATTGCACCAGGTGCATACGGGGCAGGGTGAAGCAAAGATAAATAAGCACGTGTCCTCCACTAATTGGCCTACAAGCTGGAAGCTCTTAATACAGATTCCTGGGACTTCCACACAATCACATGAGAATGATAGGATATATGTTTCAAAACGATAGAACAGGCGTTAGAGGAAAGAAATGCACAAGGGTATTACATTGAGAGCTCTGTGGGGTTACATATTAATTCCCCACTCAGATGAAATTGAAGCTCAGAGAAGTTAAGTAGATTGTCCGAGGACACACAGCAGAGTCCAAATTTGAAAACAGATTTGTCTGACTCAGAACAAAACTTTCCTTTTAAGTCATGGTTTTTCAAAATTTTCACGGAATTCTGGCTATGCTAACTTTGGGCTTTGTTAACTTTAATGCTTAAGGAGAAACACTAACTCTGTATAATAAACCAGTGGGGAAGAGGCGAAAAGGGTTATCTGTAATTTGTGCTACCTTATTTACCAAAGCTGAGGGTCAGCCTCTTCAACCTCCCTTCATATTCTACTTTGCAGCGCCTCCACGCTCTCTGGTGCCTGTCACCCTTCCTCTGTCCTACCCTTTAAGTGCTAAATAAACAATTATTCCACAGTTAAAAAGAAGGGACAGAAAACAGAAGCAAAAATTTGACGCTGTCAGCTCTTTTCACTTCTTATTCACATATGTAAATTTTTGCTACAGGAGTATGGTCATCTGTAAGGCCAATTATTTTCTGAGCCTTCTTTGAAATAACATATGGACTCTATTATAGTATTCAATGGCTCCTTCACTTTTGCTCCTGCTCTGGAGAGTGATGGGTTTATGATTTACAGCTGACATGAATTCAGTTCTCTGGTCCATTACTCCAACTGTGGTTGACACTGACTCTGAAGATTTTAATCGTTAACTTCATTGTGGACTGAAGAATGACTGACACACCAGAGATGCTCAAGTGGACTCAAGAGTCCCAACCTCCATGCACTGAACTCCATTTCTCCATGCACCGAACTTCAGCCTGGACACAAGGAAAGCGTGGGGGGTTATGTTTTACTCTTTTGCGTGCCCCTAAAAGGAATTCCAGGCTCAGTAGTTTGTAAGTATAGTCTCATGAACAGAAAGAAGTATAGTGAAAACAGATCCAAATAGTTTCCAGGTCTTACCTGAGAAGTACGTATGGCGATTAAGTCAGCCTAGGAATCTGTCAACAGACTACGTGGGTGAAGGTTGATTAAACCTCGCTCTCTCTCTTCCTGTTTCCTTGCCACAGACCTCCAGAGTTGTTTTAGATTCTACTTGCGCTACTATTGGACCAGTTAGTCAAAATTATGTTCTGTGCTCTACAAATGAAAACAGGGTGCCACTAGTCTTCCATGGATACTAGAACATCCTACCTGGTCTCATCTAACTATAAAGACAATGGAAATAGAAAGGCAAAGCCTTGGATACACTCAAGTGCTACATTAGCAGTGGTATCAATTTAAAATGTTAAAGAGTCCCTGATGCTTTAGTCTGAGCCACCGGACCAACCTAACACCCTCCCTCTATTATCTTAGGAAGGAGAGGTAGTAAGTTAAACTCTTTGTCATTCTTTGTGATGGGAATAGACTTTGTGGGCACCTTCCCCCTGGTGACTTCAAGCACAGAACCCCAGTCTCTTGGTCTTAGCCAGCTTTTAAGGGGGGAAAGTCAAAAGTCACAGGAATGCCTAATGCAGTGCCTGACACGGAACAGGCTTTATACTGTGGAGAAATTGTCAACATCTTCATCAAGTTTCCTTTTATTGGTTCTAAGACTTTGCCCCTCAAAAACAGAGGAACTACTACACGCAAAAACAATTTTAATAACGGGTAATTTACATATCTCATGTTAAGAGTATATTCTATGAGTTCTGACAAATAGTATACACCCATATTACCAACACTATAATCAAGATTAGGACATTTCCATCATCTCGAAAGGCATTCTCTTAAGACCCTTCCCCATCGATATCACCCTCTTCATGGCCCCAAACCACCACCAACTTGCTTTCTGTAAATACATGGTAATTTTTTCTTTTCTAGAGCTTCATGTCATTGGATATAATATAATATCTACTCTTTTTTGTCTAGTTTCTTTCACCTACCACATTCATTTTGAGATTCATACACATTGGTACATATTTAAGTAATTTATTCCTTTTTATTACTGAGCCATTGTTAAACATTGTATTTATACATTTACCTGTTGATGGACATTTGTGTTGTTTCCAGTTTGGACTACTTTAAATAAGGTGAGAGGAACCTTTGTGTACAACTCTTCATGTGGACAGATGCTTTGATTTCTCTTAGATAAGTACCTGAGAGTGAAATTGCTGAATTCTGTGGTAAGTGTATGTTGTTAAGAAGCTGCATGGGAATGCAAATTAATAAGTTCTTTTTGGAAAGTCATCTGGAACACACTCAGAGAGCTAAAAATAGACCTGCCATTCGACCCTACAATTCTATTATTAGGTATATATCCAGAAGATAAAATTATTTTTCCATGCATTTCTCACGGTTTTTGAATGCACTAGTAGGATTGCCAAGCTAGGGTTAGATTTCTCTGATGGCACTGTACATACTGGGTCATATGCTTAACAGCAGCAACAACAGAATACCCTAATATGCTAAACCTATGCTTGGCATAAGGAGGACATTTAAACATTGACAAAACTAATGGTCCAAATAACAAATTATCTTGAATCAGCAGCAAGTGAGTAGGCACTTCCATAACACACTTGTGGAGCAACATTCTTTAGCTTGCCACTTCTTGACAGTCAATCTTGCAGCCATAGTAGCTTTGGAAAGGGCTAGAATAATGACAGGCCCATTAAGTGCCCTGGGAGTAAACAACAAAAACAGACCTGGCATCTACAAGGAGAATGTGCTGAGCTGCCTCACCAGGACTGGGACCAGCACCTTCCTAGTGCACTGATTGATACCGTCCTGCAACTACCTTAAAACTGATCATTAAGATAAATCTTTAATTAGAAAGAGAATTAAGTTTATGAAAACCATGAAGTCGAGCTTGGCACCTGCCAGAAGCACACTTGGATTTTCTGTTTCTTTTTCATTAAGGTGATGGTGCATATTTTCTGAAACCTCCATTCCATTGATTACCAAAAAAGAGGGAGTCCTAATTCTGAAAGAAAAGTGAAGATATTTTTCTGAAGGCATTGATTGGCCTGAAGGAAGGCTAAATTTCAAACTCCTCAGTCTCTGAGACCTCCTGAGGTATTGATTTCAAAAGTTCTAGCTACAGACTCTGTGG
>CAUYQV010066077.1:0-10943 GCA_963574575.1 Galagoides demidoff
CTGTGGTCCCAGCTACTTGGGAGGCGGAGGCAGGAGACTCACTTGAGCCCAGGAGTTGGAGGTTGCTATGAGCTGTGATGCCATGGCACTCTACCCAGGGGGATAGCTTGAGGCTCCGTCTCAAAAAAAAAAAAAAACAGATTTTAAAAGCCTATCAGGAAACTTGCTCTGAATCCCTTGGGCTAATTGCACAGGACCACATTCTCCTGGAACAAATCCAGAAACTTCCTCTCCAATGTTGGCTGATCTTCCTGACACAGCCTTTTGATTTGCCTTTGACAGAGTGACACAATCTCAATCACATCATCTTTAATCTTTTCAAATATGGACCAGAAAATCTCTAAGAAGTTGCTGTGTCCTGTAATTTTAACTGAGCTATACACTAAGTATTGTGAGTAGTGACTCTGAAGGGTCCTTGGTTGGTTTCTGGAAACTTCACTTCCTTACCTGTATGAATCCATGACACTTTCTTGTTAGGAGTATTTGGTTTCAAAGCTTTCATTTGATTTCTACGCGAGAATATCCTCTTCCTGGTTGGGCTTGCTTTGTTTTATCTAGAAAACAGTGCTTTTCGCATTATTTATATGCTCAGACACTAAGCTTTAAGATATGTTCTAACGGAATCACATGTTCCTGTTCTCAGGTCACTACATTTTTATCCATTTAAAATTTTTCTCCTACTCTTTTCCCACTTGAGAAACTTTCAGTCATTTCCTACAGGGTTTGACACTGAATTTTTCAAGTAAACTCTAAAATGTTTATATGATGAAAACTAATAACTTTGACCCTGAATCTTAACTCTAATATTCTAGAGCAGTGGTTCTCAACCTTCCTAATGCCACAGCCCTTTAAAACAGTTCCTGTGGGTCACGACCCACAGGTTGAGAACCGCTGTTCTAGAGCTACTTTTACTGATTAAAAAATTTCTATATTTTCCAATTGCAGTTACCCCTTTTGCTAAATTACTCAATGAGTTTATTTTTCTTTTGGTCGTGTTCCTATTTTATTATTTGAGATATCCTGCAGATTGGTGACTTGTTTTTTCCTGCACATTAATTACCATTCTCTTGTACTGTTCCATGAAGGCTCACCACTTGGATCTCAGCCAAAGGTTTGAATCCGGCTCTTCCATTGGCATCAACTTTTCTTTTTTTTCTCTTTTTTTGAGATATAATCTCACTTGGTCATTCCCAGTAGAGTGTCGTGGTGTCTTAGTTCACAGCAACCTCAAACTCTTGGGTTTAAGTGATTCTCTTGCTTCAGCCTTCCAAGTAGCTGGGACTACAGATGCCCGCCACTATTTTTTTGTTGCAGTTGTCATTGTTGTTTAGCTGGCCTGGGCTGGATTCAAACCTCCAGCCTCGGCGCATGTGGCTGGTGCCCTAACTACTGACCTACAGGTGCCAAGCCAGGAATGCCTTTCTCTTTTCTTCTTCTTCTTCTTCTTTTTTTTTTTTTTTTTTTTGGTGCCGTGACTCGGATACAAACCTAGAAATGCCTTTCTTAACTTACATGGAGTTAACTTGAGTCTCATTTTCTATGAATACATTCTTCAAATGTCCTAAAGAAACGGTGAGATAAGCAACATCTTTATCTGCACAATGAGTGCTTTAATTCTTGCCCTTTTCTGCAGCAGAGATCAGCACATATGGTATCAGTGATATCTCAATGTGATCAGTGCATGTGGTTCAGTGGTGTCAATGCCACACTGCTAAGGCACCCAATTTCCTCTGGTAATTACTGGAAAAGCGTCAAGCCTGATGTGACTGCCTCACAAACTCCCTTCTGAGCACGAGGGTTTCAGACACACAGCTTCTTTGGAATGACAGCCTATCAACATCTACCTTATCCACTTAGCAGTCAGAGATCTCCCCAATAATATCTAAAACAAGGTGAAGGAAATGCATTTTAAAGGTCAGTCCTTTTGAGTCTGGATGGAACCACACTGAAGGGACCAATGTCAAGAATCCAGACGTCCTAAAAAGATGGCTGCTTCCAAGGCAATGGGTTCAGTCATAGCCAGCGAGAGTTGGAGACAGACTGGCAGAACACCCACTGGAGAATTCCAAGCAGCATTTAAAGATGAGGAATTAAAGCCATGACCAGAAATACAGTCTTGAAAATAGACACTCTCTGACAAAGATATCAAAATGGGAACAATAGGTGGCCAAGGATTGGCCATATTTAGGAAATAAGAAGAATCAGCAATGAACACAGAAGGAACACTCTGAAAGGCAGGTGGAGAGCCGGGGAGGTCAGGGTCAAAGTTAGTCAGGGAAAAAGCTAATTCATGTAGAAAGGAATGGGCATTCAAATTAAATGTTAGAGAAAAGAGAGATGAAGATTAATGAAAACCGGAAAACCATCATTGGCAACTCTCTCTCTCTCTCTCTCTTTTTTTTTTTTTTTTTTTTTGCCATTTTTGACCTGGGGCTGGGTTTGAGCCCACCACCTCCAGCATATGGAACCCACACCCTACCCTTTTGAGCCATAGGCGCTGCCATTGGCAACTCTTGACAATCAAACTCTAAAGACATCCAACATTTTTTAAACATGTATTTTAGGCTTGGCGCCCATAGTTCAGTGGTTAGGGCCACATAGACCAGGGCTGGTGGGTTCAAACCTGGGCCGGCCGTGTACGCTAAACAACAATGACAACTACAACAAAAAAATAGCTGGACATTATGGTGGGCACCTGTAGGCTCAGCTACTTGGAAGGCTGAGGCAAGAGAATCACTTAAGCTCAAGACTTTGAGGTTGCTGTGAGCACTCTACAGAGGGCAATATAGTGAGACTCTGTCACAAAATAAATAAATTAATTAAATTAAATATGTGTTTTACTCATTTATATGAAGTTTATCACATTCTGTCTACATTCCGCATTTCCATCTTTTGAACTGATTTTTTTTTTTTTTTGAGACAGAGTCTTACTCTGTAGCCTGGGTAGAGTGCCATCATTGTCACATTGCTCACAGCAACCTCAAACTCCTGAGTTCAAGCAATCCTCTTGCCTCAGTCTCCTCAGGAGCTGAGACTACAGGCTTGTGCCACCATCCCCAGCTAGTATTTTTTTTTTTCTACTTTTAGTAGAGACAGGACTCGCTCTTGCTCAGGCAGGCTGGTCTTGAACTCCTGAGCTCAAGCAATCCGTCCGCCTCAGCCTCCCAGAGTGCTGGAATTACAGGCATGAGCCACCATGCTTGGCCTGAGCTAACATTTTTTTGTCATCTAGGATTACGAATCACCTTGAACAAAGGCAGTAAAATAATCATCAGTGAGGAAACAAAATACAGGCTATCACATAAACAACCAAATACATTCTAAGAGAAATCCAACTCCCACTGAAACTCCAAACCTACACACTCATTCAACAAATGTGTTTTGAAGGTCCACTATGACCCAGGCACTGGCCTGGCCTGGCCATACATTATGATTACACAGACTTGGCTCTTCCTTTTTGAAACTTAATCCAACACCATTTACAAACTACCAGAAAGGAAGGGGATTGGCTTGTTTATAATATCAGCATTCATAAATTATATAGATAACCCTTATAAAATAAATATAAATACATTTATTATTTCAGTAATTATGTCACTCGCTCATGAGAGAGCCACTATGTATTTATTTATTCAAATACAAAGTGGGTACACAGAGCCTAGCATGGTGGCACACACTTGTCGTTCTAGCTACTCAGGAGGCTGAGGCAGGAAGATCACTTGAGCCCAGGAGTTTAAGTCGAGCCTGGGCAATATACGAAGACCCTCATCTCCATAAGAGAAAAACCCCAGCTGAGTATGGTGGCTCACTCCTATAATCCTAGCACTCTGGGAGGCTGAGGTAGATGGATTGCTTGAGCTCACGAATTAAAGACCACCTGAGCAAGAGCAAGACCCCAGTCTCTACTAAAAATAGAAAAACCAGTCTGGCATTGTGATAGGTGCCTATAGTCCCAGCTACTTGGGAGGCTGAGGTAAGAGGATTGCTTTAGCCCAAGAGTTTGAGGTTGCTGTGAGCTATGATGCCATGGCATTCTATCCAGTCTTACTTATTTAAGACTCTGTCTAAAAAAAAAAAAAAAAATCTAAATCTTTACATTAAAGAAAAGAAAAAGTTCTTTCCAATTACTTTTTTTCTACTTGTAAACCTATAGTCTCTCTCAAACGGTTAAACTGGTTTTCACATTACTGTCATTCCTTTAAAAATTCCTACTAGTAGGGTCAGGAGAATGGTAAGGTGACCCGTGCAAATTAAGGTCACATGTTAAGTCAACAGTTCTTAATCTGTGGATGCTAGGATACCTAACCTAGTTTTCAGGCAACTCTATGATATTTTCTCCTGAATCTCTGAGTAAAATGCACATTTGCATTCGAAGTCACTTTGGATGTGGAAACCTTAATGATAAAAGCTGTTACTTCCAGAAATATCAGGAAATACGCTATAACAATCTATAATAATCCTGTCACAATTGCCATAAGAAGACTAGTGAGCCCAAGCTATTGTGCAATGTTGTTTGGGGATAACTCAGGCAGTGTTCAAACTGATGGTGCAGAAACTGTTCCGTCCTCTCTGTCCTCTCTGTATGTGTGTCTCTGACCTCTGCTTTTTCCAGCATCCCTTTCCAACTCCTCCTCTGCCCCCTCATCAGTTTTCTCTCTCATTTATTTTTGTCTAGGGATTAAGTATTACGGGGAAGAACAGGGCTGAGTCAGTCATAATGAATCCACATTCCAGGATAACCTCCAAAAAACATACAGATCAGGGCAAGAACCAGAACATAAGGGTTAATGATTCAGCAGTTTCCAAAGTCTGAAGTTCTAGTTTTTTTTCCATGCTGCCTGAGGGCTTCTACTGCAACTGAGGGTCCTGGCCCTGCCAGCAGCTGCAGTCAGCACCTTTGGGTGAAATGGACCTTCCTTGGTTTCTGACCCGGCCCTTGAGGGAAATTGAGACTCCCTGAAAGTGAACACAGACAGACTCCTTTTTAAATTTTTTTTTATTTTATGGTTTTGTTGTTGTTGTTGTTGTTCGTTTGTTTGTTTGAGACAGAGGCTCACTCTGTTATCCTGGAAAGAGTGCCATGGCATCATTATAGCTCACAGCAACCTCAAACTCTGGGGCTCCAGGGATCCTCTTGCCTCAGCTTCCCAAGTGGCTGACATGGGGTACCTGCCATGATGCCTGGCTAGTTTTTCTACTTTTAGTAGAGACGGGGTCTCGATCTTGCTGAGACTGGTCTTAAACTCCTGAGCTCAGGTGGTCCACCTGCCTCGGGCTCCCAAAGTGCTAGGATTGCAGGCGTGAGCCACCACACCTGACCACCAGACTCTGCTCCCCATCTGCCTTTTTTCCTTCCTAAGTTTTGCTTGCTGCCCTCACTTAGAGGGGCACTGAATGTTTTTCAGGAGTTAAAATTATGGTGGGAATTATTGGATTTTTTTTGATAGATTATGTAGTGAAAAAGAGGCCTTACCTTGATTTAGTCCACTCTGTGCTCAAATTGGAAAAAAAGAGAGAGAAGACCTTTTATAATGCTATATATTACAATAATGGACTTCCAAAATCATTCAAGCAATAGCTATTTCTCATGAAAAAAAAATGTTGTTCAACACCGGGACTAAGATTAGCACCTACAAATACCTTTGGCTCTAAAGGCTTTTATCCATATGGAAGAAAAAAGTTACTCCCTCTGGAGTTGAGGGGTGGAGGACAACTCAGTAGAACCATCACTTAAATTTATTTTTTTTCCTTTTTTATTTTATTGTTTGGGGTTCATTGAGGGTACAAAGACTTAGGTTACACTGATGCCGTTTGTTAGGTAAAGTCCCTCTTAAAATTGTGTCCCTCCCCCAAGAAGCATGACATACACCATAACCTCCCCACGTCCTGATTCCCCTACTCCCCCCACCTTGAAATGATTTGAGTTTTTCTCTTATGAGGTATTATTAGATTGTCTACTAGCTTCATATTAGAATTGAGTACATAAGATTCTTGCTTCTCCATTCTTGTGATACATTACTAAGAAGAATGTGTTTCAACTCAATCCAGATTAATACAAAAGATGTAATGTCTTCATCTGTTTTAGTGGCTGAATAGTTTCCATGGTATACATATACCACAGCTTGATAATCCATTCCTGGGTCCGTGGATATTTAGGCTGTTTCTACATTTTGGTGATCGTTAATTGAGCTGTGATAAATGGCCTAGTGCAAATGTCCTTATGATAAAAGGATTTTTTTTCTTTTGGGTAGATACCTAGTAATGGGATTGCAGGATCAAATGGGAGGTCTAATTTGAGTTCTTTGAGGATTCTCATACTTCCATCCAAAAAGATTGTATTAGTTTGCAGTGCCACCAACAGTGTAAAAGTGTTCCAGGCCAGCATCTTCAGCTTTGAGACTTTGTGATGTGATCTATTCTCCCTGGAGTTAGGTGATATCTCAGAGTGATTTTGATCTGCATTTCTCTGATGGTCAGGGACAATGAGCATTTTTTCAAATGTTTGTTAGACATTCATCTGTCTTCATCAGAGAAGGTTCTGTTCATGTCTCTTGTCCAATGGCAGATGGGATTGTTAGCTCTTCTTTTGTTTATTAATTTGAGCTCTCTTTAGATTCTAGTTATCAACCCTTTGTCAGATTCATAGCCTGCATTCCAAAGGTTGCCTTCTTGCTTTACTTCTATCCTTAGCTGTGCAGAAGCTTTTCGGCTTAATTAAATCCCATTTGTTAATTTTTGTTGTTGTTGCAATGGCCACTGAAGACTTTGTCATAAAATCTTTCCCCAGTCCAACATCATCAAGAGTTTTCCCCACACTTTCTTCTAAGATTTGTATTGTTTCGTGTCTTAGACATACATCTTTTATCCATCTTGAGTCAATTTTTCTAAGTGGTGAAAGATGTGGATTGAGTTTCAGTCTTTTACATGTGGCTATCCGGTTCTCCCAGCACCAATTGTTAAATAGGAATTCTTTTCCTCACTGTATGCTTTCATTTATCAATGATCAGATGGCAAGTAGAGACATCACTTATATTTATTTATTTATTTATTTTTTGAGACAGAGCCTCAAGCTGGCACCCTGGGTAGAGTGCCATGGCATCACAGTTCACAGCAACCTCCAACTCCTGGGCTCAAGTGATTCTCCTGCCTTCACCTCCCAAATAGCTGGGACTATCGGCGCCCTCCACAACGCCCAGCTAATTTTTGGTTGCAGTCGTCATTGTTGTTTGGCGGGCCCAGGATGGATTCGAATCCACCAGTTTAGGTGTATGTGGCCGCTTGAGCCACAGGCACGGAGCCATCACTTATATTTAGAATGTATGTTTACTCAACAGGCAAACCAGGGAATAGGTCGTCCTAGGATGTGCCCAAGATAGAAGCCGTTCTACTGCCAGGTTCTTGTGGCTTCATCTCGGTCTCTAGGGATAAGAAACAAGAAGTCCTTCAGTGTCATTTTGGAACTGACCGGGAGCCATGTGGAGCCATGCCCTTCCTTCTTCCTTTTGATTAAGGTTTGGATACACAGTAATAATAACTGAGGTTAACATTTATTGACCTCATCTGAGAACTACCCTAGATTTTTGATTGTTTTATGTTTGCAGTAACTCGTTAGTCCAGGCACTTCATTTCACATAAATAAAGAAACTAAGGCATAGAGGTTTCCAGGTTACATTGGGGAGTATCTGGTCATCTCTTTTGGTATAATAAATGATCTCAAACCTTACTGGCTTAAAACAACACTAATCACTGTTTTGTTACCTCTTACAGTTCCTGGAGGTCTGTTGGGCTCAGGCGGTGATACTCCATGGAGTCTCTGTAAGGTGATGGCTCTGGCTGTGACTTGAGTTATCTTGAATGTTTTTTTCCTGCATATGTCTGCTGTCTGGGACCCCAGATGGGGCTGTCATCTGGAATCTCACACACAGCCTTCCCTTGTGACCAGGAGTGCCCCATAACATTGAAGCTAGTCTCCAAAAGCAAGCAACCCACGAGGACAAGTAAAGGTTGTGTTGTTTAAAATATATATATATTTATTTATATTGAATTAATTATAGCCTAACAAGAAGTTGCAAATACAGTAATGGAGACTGATGCCTCCTTCGGTCAGCTTCCCACAATGGTGAGATCCTCTATAACTGGAGAACAGCCTCAGAACCAAGAAACTGATATTCGCACAACACCCTTCACTAGACTACAGAACTTACTCTGTTTTGACAGGTTTCTCATGCGCTCATTTGCATGTGCTGTGTGTCCCACAAAGGGAATCTACGGTGTTATCCCCACCCACTTCTCCACACCCGCACACTTATCTCCTGAAATCTTGATTTTTCTCTACATTTCTGTCATTTTGTCATTTCTGGAATGTTATAAGAATGGAAACATTCAGCATGTAACTTTTCGTGATTGGCTTGAAAAAGTCATACGTGAAAAAAGTATTTGTCCATCAAATATGTGCATTAATCATTTGAAAGTTTGGGCAAGACCAATTTCATCCTATTATTATCTTTCTTTCTTTTTTATTTTTGTAGAGACAGAGTCTCACTTTTGCCCTGGGTAGAGTGCCATGGCATAACACAGCTCACAGCAACCTCCATCTCCTGGGCTCAGGTGATTCTCTTGCCTCAGCCTCCCAAGTAGCTGGGACTACAGGCATCCACCACAATGCACGGCTTTTTTTTGTTGTTATTGCAGTTTGCCAGGGTCGAATTTGAACCCGCCACCCTTGCTGTATGGGGCCAGCACCCTACTCACTGAGCCACAGGCTCTGCCCCTATTATCTTTAGTTATGGATAAAGAACAGATACAAAGAGGATAGACCACCTTCCTATCTGAAGGTCTCATGTAGTTACCTTAAAACAGTGGAATTCTTTTCTCAGCTAGCTCTTCAGTGCATTGAATAAATATAACAATCAGTTGCACCGTGCTTGTCCTCCCTGTGCTAGTAAAGAGTGGGCCTAGGCTGCAAATTCGAGTTTCTATTATTCCAGGGCTCGTGTTCATCATAAGCTACATCAGTTTCTCTCTCCAAAAGATCAATCAAAATTACTTTTAAGGCAGAGTGTGCTGGCTCATGCCTGTAATCCTAGCACTCTGGGAGGCTGAGGTGGGAGGATCCCTTGAGCTCAGGAGTTCAAGACCAACCTGAACAAACGTGAGACCCCCATCTCTACTAAAAAATAGAAAAATTAACTGGGCATGGTGGCAGGTGCCTCTTGTCCCAGCTATTCAGGAGGCTGAGGCAGAACGATTGCATGAACCCAGGAGATTTAGGAGGTTGAGGTTGCTGTGAGCTAGGCTGGTGCCATGGAACTCTAGCCTGGGTGGCAGAGTAGGACTCTGTCACCAAAAAAAAAGTACTTCAAAAAATAATCTATAAAATGCACCAGCCTTTCACTCTAAGTTAGAACCTGGTCAGGAATGAGAATAAACCCTCAAGAGGTAATGAAAAAGTTGGATTTAAGTAAGCAAATAATAATAAGTTAGAGAAATAAGATCTAACTTATTTCTAAGAGTCTCTATCTCCTTAGAAACCCACGAAAGTAAAAGAAAAGTTAGAAAAAATATATCATTTCAAATTCTTTGAATTTCTCCTCAGATACCTGAGGAGATAATATACTTCTATGTCAAAATCTGGGGTGGTACCTGTGGCTCAAAGGAGTAGGGAGCTGGCCCATATGCCGGAGGTGGCAGGTTCAAACCTCAGCCCCGGCCAAAAACTGTAAAAAAAAAAAAAAAAATCTGTATAGTTCTGTGTCATATCAGTTAAAAATAGTGAGTTAAAGAAAATTATATACTTCTATGTCAAAGTCTGTATATTTCTATGTCATACTGGCTAAAATAGTGAGTTCATTGATTCTAAATTCTATGATGAAGAGATTTATAGCAGAGTTATTTATCATCTCTTTCTGAATGATGTTCTTTATAGGACCCCACTTTTAAAGGATTGTCCAGCGTGATACTTGGCTTTAAAATGGAGCATGAATTCTGAAATAAATGGAGGAGTCAAGAATCGACTGAAATGGTATTTACTATTAGATAAAAAGACTGGTTTTAAGCTACTATCAGGGCTCAAAAATCAGAGCCTGTAGTCACAAAATTATTTAGTTTATTTATTCTCCTGAAACCCATATTGAAAGACATTCTTTTTATAAAATTTTTCATTTTATAAGTAAGGGACAGCCTTCCTCAGAAAGTATGGTTTAAAAAAAATATATCCTAAAGATTTAGGACATGGCAATCTCGTTATCTATAGGTCTGTAATACTTTATCTGAATGTTGGGTCAGATTTCAGATGGTTGAACAGTAACGAGGCATATATTCTGCCTGTTACACATCACTCTTGGAAGGGGCTGGAGCAGTTCCCTATGTTTGAACACTTTAATTTTTATAGTCAAACATAAATCTTCTCACTGAATAGATAAATACAAATTATGGTCTTGTGTCAGTTCAGATAAAGTCACTTGAAAAACAACCACAACAACTATTAGTTTTCAGAACTTTTCAAATTTTAAAGTTGCTGAAGAATAATTATAGGCATGCAGATAATATTTTGTCTCTTCTTGGAGAAGATAATGATTACCTAGGACATATGCAAATGCTGTAGCACACCCTCCCCACCCCTCCACGCTCCCTCCCAGCTCTTGATAATGAACTAGGTAGTCTGGACTCTGATCGACCTGGGACTGCATCCTAAAAGCCACATAATGTGTGGTACACCTGAACCCAGTGCCTAAGACTCTAGACTTTTAATACTAAATTTATTAATTTCTTAGAGATTAAATTTATTTTGAGTCATTTTAGTGCCATTAATATTACAATTAAGATTAGAAATTCATTTTTTTAATGCACAGGGCCATAAAAGAAGATTTTTAAAAAATAAATGGAGAGGTGTAGCATATGTGCAGATAAGGAGTCACTAAATGTGCCAAGTACTCACAGATTTA
>CAUYQV010066078.1:0-100921 GCA_963574575.1 Galagoides demidoff
TTGAGACAGAGCCTGAAGCTGTCCCCCTAGGTAGAATGCTATGGCATCACAGCTCACAGCAACCTCCAACTCCTGGGCTCAAGCGAGTCTCTTGCCTCAGCCTCCCAAGTAGCTGGGACCACAGGCACCCGCCACAACGCCTGGCTATTTTTTGGTTGCAGCCGTCATTGTTGTTTGGAGGGCCTGAGCTGGATTCGAACCCGCCACCTTAGGTGTATGTGGCTAGCGCCTTAGCCACTTGAGCCGTCGAGCCACTTTATCAAATTTTTACCTTTAAATTACAATAACCTGAGGTTAAGGCAGTCTTCTTCATCACATCCCTGCCTCTAAAATCCTTTAGATTCAGAGCACTTAGAATAAGTGCCCAACTCCTTACCAAGACTTATAAAGTCCCATAAGATCTGATTTTGCCCATCTCTATGGACCCATGTCACGCAACGACCTCCCTTCCTTCACAATCTTCATCCACATTCACTCAATCCTTTCCACATGCCATAAGCCTAAAGGTCTTAGACCTTGGTTGATCTACTCTGGCTGATCTATTCCTTCCCCAATTTGTTGTACTACTGAATTATTTTCAACAATAGCCAGAGTAATCTCTCTGGAGTAACAGTCTTATATGTTGCCTCCGTGTTTAGAACTTGTCTATAGTTTTCCACTGAAGTCCCGCCTTCAGTTCCTGACATAAACACGGCCCTACTTCCCTCTCCTTGCTATCTTGTCCCCTCCCCCAGGCCCCTTGCTCCAGCCATTTTGAACTCCTTGTAGTCCTGTAAAGAAGTGCTTCTTCTTTCAACTTTCCAGAACCCACAGCAGTCACCCTCCTTTTATCTGGTCAACTTCTACTCAATTCTCAATTTGGGGCTAGAGAAGCCCATTGTGTCTGGTACTTAGGACTCAAGGAAAGCCATCCTCTGGCCTCCAGGAACCTTTCCTTGCCACCACGGGGCCTTTGCACAAGCCATGTACCTAACCTTAAATATGTGCAGAGTCCTCTCCATGATCTTCCCTTTGAATCCTCACCACATAGCTGTGAGAAGTAGTCAGGAGCAGCTGAAGTTTCTATTTATCTGAGCACTTCACATACATTATTCTCAGGATTATTCCCTGAGGCAAGTATTGTTAGTATCCTACTTACTAACAGGAAATTAAAGCCCATATGGAGTCAGTCAGTCACCCAGCCCCGCAGTTGGGGGTTGAGTTTGAGCTCCTGTGGTTTCACTGCACAGCCTATGTTGACTTGTGGGAGGTCTGATCACCATTGAAGACATGAGGAAAGAGAAACTCAGAGAGGTTAAGTAACCTGCCCAAACTGTTCAAATCAGGATTTAAAAGCCCAGTTAGATGCCTATTATATTTCTTCCAATAACTCTACACTTGCTCCTGTCATTATACTTGTATTAAAATTGCCTAACTTACCAGATTCCCTTAATTTTGTTTTACCTTATTAATGTATTTTATTTTTAAAAAATAGTTTTAGATTGACAGAGAAATTGAACAGACAGTACAGAGAACCATTACATACTTCTTGCAGAGTTTCTCCTCTTATGAACGTCTTATGTTAGTGTGGTAGACTTGTATAACTAGTGGACCCACAGTGGTCTGTTATTATTAACTACATTAAATAGTTTATTCATATTTCCTTAGTCTTCTCATCTCCTTTTTCTATTCCAGGATCCCATCTAAGAATCTAAGACATTACACATTTAGTTGTCCTGTCTCCTCAGGAGGGCCCTGTTGGCTACAGCAGTTCTCAGACTTTTTTTTTTTTTTTTTTAAGACAGAGTCTGACTATGTCACCCTCAGTAGAATGCTGTGGCATCACAGCTCACAGCAACCTCAAACTCTTGGGCTTAAGTGATTCTCTTGCCTCAGCCTCCCAGGTATCTGGGAACACCGGTGCCTGCCACAGCACCCGGCTATTTTTCTTGTTGTTGTTTAGTCATTGTTGTTTAGCAGGCCCAGGCCTGGTTCAAACCCACCAACCCTGGGGCATGTGGCTGGCACCCTAATCACTGAGCTATGAGTGCTGGGCAGAATTTCCTTAACCCTTGATGATCTTGAGAGTTTTAAGGACAGCCACTCAGGCCTCAGGTGCATTGTAGCATGCCTCTCTCTTGGGATTTGGCTAACGGTCTTCCGATGATTGAAAACCACAGAGGAAAAGGGGCATTTTCTTTGCATCATCTTAATCCAGGGTCCTCCTAACAAAAGGGTTTGTGTTTATGTTGGCCTTGACCACCTGGCTGAACAAGTGTCTGTCAGGTTTCTTCCCTGCAAAGTTACTCCCCCTCCCCAATATTATACTCTGTACTTTTTAAAAGAAGTCATTATGTACAGCCCACACCTAACGTATAGAGAGCTGTGGCTGCTCGCTGTGCTCCTTGAAGGTATGTTATCTTCATGATTTATTCAGAGTTTTTCTGCATAGGAGATTTTTCTCTTTCTCTTCCATTTATTAATGTATTCAATCATTTACTTATTATTGATTCACGGATACTTATTTTATACTTTCGTAGTCCAATACCATTTTATTTTGTTCTTCAAATGTTCCACACTGAACAACAATGTTGGGGACACTTTTGGTTGGTCGTTATGTCCGTTTAACTTGCCCCCATCAATGTACGGTTTTGTTTCTGTTTTAGTAAGTCCTTACTTTCTGGCTCCGTAAGAGCCTCCAGACTCATATATTTCCTTCCCCAGTGGTAGCATCAGACATTCAAGTCTTCTTTTACTGAATAGTTTTAGACATCAAGATCTGGTTGCTAATTGCTACTGGGGTATCATTTCTTTTAAGTCTTCTCAGCTGACACAGAAAGAAATATCTGTGTGTATGCAATCCTGTGTATATCCACATAAATATTTCTCTATGGGATTGTCTGTATCTACATAAAGTTAAGCATGAGTTCTTACTGATGTCTCCAATTCTCATTCATTACTGCATGGAACAGTCTAATGTCTTCTCTTTGCTTGTTGGTAAATTCCCACTCCGGCAGTGAGAAGTGACTGCAAGCTTCTTAAAGGCAGAATTCGTGCCTTTGTCACTGCCACATCCCAAATATAGTGCTAGGTACATATGCCACATATGTGGATTTGCTGTTGATTTTTCCCCATAATCTCAATTGTGGAAAAGACTACAGATACATTTGCAAATGTTCTAAAATATGGATCTCAATACCTAAAATCACAACAATTTATTAGGGCAAAGGTACAAGAGGGTGCACTAACAAAGGTCTGATTTAAGTGTTTTTATCAACTCAGTGAAGGGAAAATGACAGTAATACATCCCAGCCACAAAAAGGATTCAGGCTTCCCTGAAAAGGATTCAAGTGGCATAAAATGGTTTGTTTCTCCACAGCAATTTACATTTATTAAAATAGATAATAGGCATAATCATTGTCAAAACAGAGCCTCTGCTCGGTATTATGTCTTAATACATTCCTGAAGTTCCTGACAAACAGGCACAAAGCCGTGGCAGATGAGGCGCTGAGTGGAGGATCCCCCTAATAGCGCTGTAGGAAAACCAATCTCACACCTCTGGGAAGGAAAATAAGACCCCAGAACAGCCTGTGTAGACTGAGGGTAAAGAGCAAAGGGAAAGGGGCTAAACTGATGCACCAGCTGGGAGGGGAGCTGGGCTCTGAGTCTGTGCTCGGCACTAATGACGCTAACCTACGTCGGGGCGTGTGTGCACCCACACCACACAGAGGAAGTCTGCAGAGGGCTGCACCATGCGCCAGAGCAGTGCATCTCAAATCTCCTGCAAGGGTATGCGCTTTATACGGGGACTGCTCCACATGGGCATTTATTATGTACATTTTGTGTCAGTTTCATGTGAATAAATCACTTGTCTCCTTAAATCTATTCCAGATCCTTTCCGATCTATTGCTTGCACTGCAGCCAGAATGACATCTTTAGAAAAACAAACCTGGTCACTGCCCTCCCTTCTTCCCCACATTTAAACCTGTCAACAGTTTCACTCCTAGGATATAAAACAAAAAGGGCTCATACACTTTCTTCAAGGCCCTGCAAGATATGGCTTCTGTCCAACCTCCACCCTGGCCACCTTCCCTTCTTTTGACATCTTCTCTTTCTACTCCTACTGCTACTCGAAGGCCCTCTCGGCTCAGGTCACCCTCCTATCTCCTCTTCAACGTAGCTAACTCCTATTATGGCAGGATCCAGTAATTCTGTCACCAGGAAACTTTCCCTGTCTGGGTCCAATAATCCTCCTATCACATACTCACAGAGCATCACTAACTTCCTTGAGAGTGCTTGTCACAGTCGCAATTGTACATTTATCTTTATTATTCTTTACTACAACTCCCCAGAGGGCCTTATCACTCCATATTCCTGGCACGTGGTCCTATCCTTGGCACCTAAGTACCTAATAAATACCTATGAAATAAAGGAATGAAAACTGGCCATACCACTCATCCATACTATTGTCAAAACTTTCCTAGCTTTAAAGTCCCTCTTTAGATTCTGAAGTATATGCCATCTCATATGAGAAATTTCATGGGTCACCCTAGGGATGAGTACAAGAAATATTACTGCTAGGCTCTGGTTGTTTCCAGATAAACATGAGGTCCTTTTTGTCACGTGGGTCAGTAATGTGTTGAAATAAATATTACATGAATGCGGATATAAGACGACATGAAAAAAATCCCACCCAGAAGAGGTCAGCCCTAGTGTTGATCCTCTACTAGTCCAATCCTTTAAGAGCTGTTTGCTTTCAGTGACTTTACTTCACAACATCCCAAATGCTACTTTTGGCTTTCAAGCTCTAACCGATGGGCTCAGGTTTCATTCAACATTTAACAAATATTTACGCAGCATATTCATTACATCCTGGGGACTGTTTTAGAGCCTGTGATACACACCAGGTAAGAAAAGCAACATGCTTTAACCTTCAAGAAGAAGGGATCGTCAACACACCAACAAGTAAATACAATATCGTCAATTGCTGTGAGTGCTAATAAGGAAAGAATCCTATTCTATATGAGTGAGACCATTCTCATTGTAATGATTGCAAGTGCTCCAAATGCCTCACCCAAACAACCTGTATCTTTAGGGCACCAGGATACCACGTAGATCACAGTCTTTTTACTTGATGAAGGATTAAAGGATTTTATATTTTAATGTCATCGTTTCCTATAAGGATTTAAATTGATTTAAGAAAGTGAACATATAAGAGGGCACAACACAATGTATAGTTTTTCAAAGAAGTCACTATAACCCCTCAAAATTTTCTATTGGCAGTTTTGACGCACCTGAAAAGATCAAAGTGCTTTGCTCTCTAGGACATATACCTCAACAAAGCATCTGTTTCATGCCAAGAGATTTTTCACTTGGTTTTAGAGATCAGTAAAACAAGGCATAGTTAGTGGCACGAAAATCTTAAAACACCAATGGAGAAACTGTAAATTTTGCAAATTGAATCATGATTCTCTTGATAACCATTATAAACCTTGGGGCCTAGGATAGTGTTTGGAGCCTGACTGGTCTTCAATAATTATATGTCAAATGTTTGCTGACTGAATGGTGGTGCTTTGAGAAAATTAGCCAGTTGAAGCATGAGACCAGAGTGAAGCTGGAAGGGAAGAATTAAAATGGAAGTGGCTCGTTAACGAAGAGAAAGCCACAGAGAAAGAGCACCGGGACAGTATCCTGCTTATCTTCTTTTGACGAAGGCTATAGGCTTATGAGAGAAGCAGGGGAATCTCAGGAACAGACAGGGCAGCCCCAAAATGCCACATATCAAGACTGATGTGTCAGCCTACTGTCTCCAAGGGGGCAGAACAATCTGCAGATTGACAAATTCTTCTGTTTACACTCCTGAACAAATAAACTAATTGTGCCTTTGTTTTTAGCCTAACAAATCATAGCTTGATTACATGTCATTAGTGACCATTAATACACAAGACTGTTTGCATTTCACTGGTATATCTGAATCACAGTCTTGCCTTTCACAACAGCTCAGTCAAGCTTCCAAAGGAAAAAGCTCCCTTATCGGGCCTCAAGCGGGACTTAAACAAATTAACATTTATTCTCTGCAATTGAATTATGATGCAGAAGAATTCATTATGGTGGTTAATTATTGTTGGCCTACTGGAGAACCAGTCTTTTCCCTGTGTAGTGAAGACTCGCTCTTCATGTCTAAAGACTGTGCAACCACCTGTCTTCAAACACTCTCAATAACTCCGGATGACTGCTGACATGGCGGCCAGCCACACAGACCTGCTCATGTGACACTGGTACAGAGAACCCTACATTCACAATGCAGTGGCTGATTATGGTCCAGACAAGTGCAGGGAACACATTGGGGAGTATCAGAAGTATAGAAATGCCAGGAAAAGAGTCTATTTGGCAAGAAAGTAGAGGCAGAGCAGAGAATACGTATACACAGGTCAACTGGGCAACCCCGAATTTTAAAATGTGTTTTGGGGGCTTTGGATTATCCACATTAGAATGCAAGATTCTTGGAAAAAAACTAGGTAATTGCCAAGCCTCCATTTCATTTCTTGGTGTACAGTCACAGAAGGGCACGTGGAAATTAAAGGAGAGTAACTATCTCAGGAATGCGTGAGGACGTTCTAACATAGCAATTGCCATTTGGAAGCAAATCCATGGTCCATCTCATCTAATGTTCTGTGGCTTAAAAATGTCCTCCAGGGAATCCTAGCACTCCAGGAGGCCAAGGCAGGTGGATTGCTTGAACTCATGAGTTCAAGACCAGTCTGAGCAAAAGTAAGACCCCATCTCTACTAAAAATGGAAAAACTGAAGCAAGAGGATCACTTGAGTCAGAGTTGGAGGTTGCTGTGAGCTATGACACCATGGTACTCTACCCAGGGCAACAGCTTGAGACTATCAAAAAAAAAAAAAAAAAAAGTCCTCCAGGTAATGCCACTTCTGACTTCTAAGGTGTCGAGGCCATAGAATGCAAGGAGTTGCTAACAAGGCAAATGAGAGCAGCCCAGACATCATGCAACCATCTTTACTTTCTCTTCTGGGCTACCAAACAGACGATTCACACCTTCGTTTAACATGGATGAAGACAGTATGGGGTTCCATGCAGTTTAAGAACTTTCAAATAAATTATCCTGCTTATCTTTATAACAGTTTTATGAAAAGGTTAGATTATGAATAGTATAGTAACGGTGAAAGATACAGGCTGTAAGTTATCTTGTCTGTTTTCATTCCTGGCTTTCCTACTGGGTTGGGTGACCTTGAGCAACTTATCTAACATTCCTGAGCTTTGGTTTGCCCTTGTCTAAAACAGATGATGAAGGCACCTCCCTCCCCAGGTGCTTGCAAATACCTGATAGATAATTAATGCATGTAAAGCACTTAGTATATACTACCTGGCACAAAGTAAGTTCTCAGTAAATATTAATTGTTATTGTTTATTTCTTTCTTTACCAGTAGCACCATTAGAAGTAGGACCAGTGGTAACTACTCATCACCATCTCCCACAGAATTTAAGGAAACTAAGTATCCAAGACCTTCCTGAAGCTACCCAGCTACTAAATCACTGAAGTCCCACCAACTCAGTATCTCCTGAGAATACCCTTCTCCCAGCCTGGAACATTTTTCATTCTTATCCCTTTCACTTGAATCCCTCCCCCTCCTTAGGTCTCAGCTTAGCCGCCTCCTCCGTCTGAGCCCTCCTCTGAGCCCTCCCACACCATTTCTCAGTGCCTGGCCTGCATCACTGAACTTCTCATTCTACATTAGAATTGCCCACTGTCCTGTGTACACCACTAGACCACAAGTTCATTAGCAGAAGAGATAGGTCTGTGGACCGCACCTGTGCATGCCCAGTGCTGTACCCAGTGCTGTACATACGGAGTGCTCAGTAGATACTTAACAAGTGAACGAATGGGTGCCAGCCTCTTTTTACACCAATCTATTGCCATATAGTAAAGTATTGGGTCTACCAGGGTATACTGTAGGAAATCATGGAGAGCCATACATGGCTTCGCACCTAACACTGTTATTAAATAATCTCCAACTCATGTCATAAATTCAAGAAAAACTGATACATAATATTTTCTATATCGATGAGGTATATGGTATATTTAGTTACATGCACAGAATATATTATGATCAAGTAGCTTGGCGCCCATAGCACAGTGGTTACGGCGCTGGCCACATGCACAGAGGCTGCCAGGTTTGAACCTGGCCTGGGCCTGCTAAACTACAACCAAAAAATAGCCGGGTGTTGTGGCAGGCACCTGTGGTCCCAGCTGCTTGGGAGGCTGAGGCAAGAGAATCGCTTAAGCCCAAGAGCTTCAGGTTGCTGTGAGCTGTGACATCACGCACTCTACCAAGGGTGACACTGTGAAACTCTGTCTCCGAAAAAAAAAAAAAAAAAAAAAGATCAAGTCCGGATGTTTGGGGTGTCCATCACCTTGAATTTATCATTTCTATGTGCTGGGAACATTTCAAGTTCTGTCTTCTAGCTACTTAGAACTACATATACGTTGCTGCTAACTACTGAGTATTAGAACTTATACTTTCTAACTGTATGTTGGTAACTAAGACCAACCTCTCTTCATCAAGGTAATCTTAATCAAATTCTAATGGATTCCATTTTTGAGGAAAGTGACTAAATCTGTGAAAATGATAGTTTGAGGGAACCCTTATCATCCTGCTAAAAGCACACATGTGTACACGCATCTTCCCTTCAGACCTCACACTTACTCACTACGCGATGCCCAATGCTTATACACCCACCAAGCCCTAGAATTTTGAAAAGGGCATCATTCTCTTTGTACTTGGAAAGGATTGCTGGGAAACATTTGGATTTGATGGGGTACAGTGAAAAGCACGTATTGGTCCCTGCTATTCTTTCTTGCAGCAAGATCTTAAAATTCTGAACTGTATCTTTCTCACTTGCAGTTTTCGTGCTTCTGGAAATTCTGAGTCAGCCGTAACACAGGTCAGCAAAATATGAGCAACAACACAATGTTTCACTCCTTCCTCTCTCTCTCCCTTCTGAAGGAGGAATAGGGGGCCTAAAAGCTGAAAACTCCAGGGAGGTCCATTAAAAATCTACCCAGTTTCATCTCACTAAAGTTTAGATGAGGTAACATCACCAAGGGAAAACCAAATAAAGCACAAACCTTCAATCAATACTATATTGGTATGCGCTGAAAATGTTACTTGGTGGGTGGGGATAAACAAAAGTACACCGGAATTACAATCGATATAAATCTTTTATTAAAATAGGCTAGACAGAAAAAGATAAATTTTCTAGAGCAAAGGAAAAAAAGAACTCCACCCAGATCACAGATAACTCAAGGTACTATGTAAAAACAAACCCTAGGCTCGGCGCCTGTGGCTCAAGCGGCTAAGGCGCCAGCCACATATACCTGAGCTGGAAGGTTCTAATCCAGCCTGAGCCCGCCAAATAACAATGACGCTGCAAACAAAAAATAGCTGGGCATTGTGATGGGCGCCTGTAGTTCCAACTACTTGGGAGGCAGAGGCAAGAGAATGACTTGAGCCCAAGAGTTTGAGATTGCTGTGAGCTCTCACACCATGGCACTCTACCCCAGGGTGACAGAGTGAAACTCTGCCTCAAAAAACAAAATTATTTGGAAACATTTCCTTCCTCATTTCTTTTATTAAAGGGAGGATTTTTCTGATTATCTTCCTCTTTACTCTGTCTCAGAGTTCATGTCTACCTCTGTGACAAATTCTGCCTTAAGGGAGAAATTTTGATCATTCTTCTTAAATCACAGTTCTTTTATACTAAATTTTACCTTCCAGGACTCCCCCCCCCCCAATATAGTCAACTATGGGAGATGTAAAGCTAAATAGTGTCACCACAACCTAGCAGAAGACTCCATATCACCACATTCAAATAGATTGGAACTGGCTCAGTGCCTGTAGTTCAGAGGCTGGGGCACCAGCCACATACACCAGAGCTGGCAGGTTCAAATCCAGTCCGGGCCTGCCGAACAACAATGACAACCACAACAAAAAAATATCCAGGCATTGTGGCGGGTGCCTGCAGTCCCAGCTACTTGGGAGGCTGAGGCAAGAGAATTGCTTAAGACCAAGAGTTGGAGGTTGCTATGAGCTGTGATGCCACAGCACTCTACCAAAGGCAACAAAGTAAGACTGTGTCTCAAAAAACAAACAAACAAAAAAACTTAGTGGAACTACTTAAGAATTATAAATAGAGGGCTTTAGAATATTTGAGGCAGGTGAGAAGCTGCTTTTTCTACATAGTGATTTCTAGATCTATTTTCTCATTGCAAATGATCCATTTAGTGAGAACCTCCATTCTTCATTATATGCAAAGTCAGATGCCCATATTGTCTTTTCCTTTACCTCCAGACTCAAGCCTGTTTTTCTTTGTTCAAGCAGTTAATGTATCTGTCTTATTCCTTAGCTGTCAGACGAAACTCTCTGGCATCAATAAAGCAAGTTCTCCTCTTGTTTAGCCAACACTCTCTCCTGGCAATTTTATAATCAGCCATAATTTATCACCACTGCATACATTTGGTCAACATGCATTCTTAGTTTTAAAACTGTAAGTCAAAATATGCTTCATAGTTATTGAAGTTATTTGGGTTCCATGGAACAATTTTTAAGCAATTGGAACTATTCAACACTTCCATATTGCTATTTTATCAAGAATAGTAGGTAAAATAATAATACTAATACCTTTATTTCCATAGGTGCTTTCATCTGGATAATTCATGCTTCATTATTGGGCCACTATTCTCTGTCTTGGGTTCTCCCTTGGCTCCTGTGACAAACATGGGGTTCAGATCCAGACTCCAGGAGGCAGTGATGCTTCAACTTTGGGTAACATACAGGTGCACTTACACACTCCCCTTACCCCCATCAGTCTCTTTGGGTGAGGTTGATCCTGACTAATAAAGCGACATAATCAACAAGTTGTGCTTCAGCTCCTAAACTTCTAAGAAGCAGACCTTCTTCTGACTCTGGAGACCCAGAGCAGTGGTTTTCCAAATGTTGCTCTGGACAATTAGCAACATTACCTGGGGAACTAGAAAATCAAACTCTTAACCCCTGTCACAGACGTATTCTACCAGAAAGTCTTAGGGACAAAGCCTGGAAACTTGTCTTTAAGAAACACTTCAGGTGATTCTAACTACATTACAATTTGAAAACAACTACTATATGGCATCTAGGGAGTTTTGAAGGGGCAGCAGTGATTAGAAGAGCTGTCTTCATATGGCTAAAGAGGGGTCATGTGGGTAAGGTATGAAGGGCTTTGGGTAAGGCATTAATCATAGTATAGGGCTAGGAGCAACAGGTGAAATCTAGAGATTGCTCTGGTGTAGAACAACCTTTATGCAGTTGGAACTATTCAGAAATGGGCAATGCACAGATCTCACTGATATGAAATGGCTCCCCTTCTCTAGAAGTATTCAGAGGTATGAAGTTATACTCTGTGAGAAGTTATGAATAAGGCAGTAGAAGAAGAAAGAGTAAATATAGTGGAAACATCCATAGTTGACCACCTCCCTACGCTGACCACCTCCTTAAGTTGACCTAATTTTCACAGACCAGACATGCACCACAGGTACTCAATGGATATTGCCTATGTTGACCACCTCTGTATGTTGACCAATTTGTTAGAGTCTCTTGGGTGGTCAACTTACAGATTCTACCGTATAAAGATTCCAACCCAAGAATTATATTTAAAAGGGCGCAAATCACCACCAGCCAATACCGATACTGGATTAAAAGATTAACATTGGCATTTTAACTTATTTACACTCTTTATTTATAATTTTAAAATTGTACTTATTGAACTGTCTTTCAATGTAACATTTAAAGATGTATAGATAATTGTACTAACATTATTGAAAATGGAGCCTAACATTATTTCAGAGACTGTCCCAAGTATATATTCCATGTACTGTTGTATTTAATACTGACGATAATCTTATGAGGTTAAGCATTGTTATCCTCATCTGATAGATTAGGTTTCTGGTTTAGAGAGGTTCAATAACTTGCCTAAGGACTAACAGGTGGTGGAGCCAGGATACAAACCCAGGCATCTCCAGAATCTGTGTTCTTAACAACCAAAGTATATTTTTTCATACCCTGAACCCTAGGGTTTGGAGGGTAGAAAGTATATATAGTTCAGTGCAAATAACACTTATGACCACCCAAGTCTTCCAGAAATACTAAACACAACTGAACACCTACTTATTGAATGTTTGATCTGTGTCAGGGACTGAACCAGCCACTGTACCGCTATTGTCTCACTTAACCCTTATAACAGCAACAGAAGACAGTTACTGCTATTGTCTCGATTTTACATATGGGCAACTACCGTTATAGAATTTAAGTAATAAGCCCATCTTCTTATTAAGGATTTCACTTCTCACGTTAATTAAATGGAAATAAGACAAAAAATACACATAGTACAAGAAAATACTCAGTAAAGGTAGCCTCTGTGCCTTTGCATTATGTCTCCAGAGATAAGAATGGTGTTGGTGAGATCAATCCAATGTCTTTCTCACCTATTTTCTTTCTTTCTTTCTTTCTTTTTTTTTTTTGAGACAAAGTCTTACTATGTCACCCTCTGTAGAGTGCCGTGGCACCACAGCTCATAGCTGCCTCAAACTCTTGGGCTTAAGCACTTCTCTTACTTCAGCCTCCCAAGTAGCTGGAACTATAGGTGCCCGCCACCACACCCAGCTGTTTTTCGTTGTAGTTGTCATTGTTGTTTAGCAGGAGCAGGCTGGGTTCAAACTTGCCAGCCCTGGTGTATGTGGCTGGCATCCTACTCACTGAGCTACAGGCGCCTCACCTCACCTACTTTCTTACTTGTTCCAAATGAAAGATATTTGTGATTAGATATTTGGGTATAGTATACAGTCATAAAATAGAACTAAGTCCACTGACTTCTCCACATCTTTATAATCGTCAAATTCGAGGTCTTTAAAGCTTGTACCAGGAACATGGCTCCAGAGACCCTTTCATTTGGCAAGAGCAACAGTTAGTGATCTTGGGAATTAGACATAGCCCATACTGAAGCACAGCAACCAAAGGCTTAAAGCCGAAGGCCTTTTCCACCTAAAGAACTTTGTGCTAAGGATATTGGTGGTCAACACCTTGCAGAGAGAATCCGCTAAGGATGAGCATTTTTTTCAAGACTGTAGGGAGTTCAGTGATTTATCTAATACTCTAAAGTAATGGAAAGAGCTCTGTTTTAGCAATCAGAATCTCTGGACCTCAGTCTTTTCTCTACAGCATACTAGGTATATAATCACACACATGTTGGTTAACCACTGGATTTCAGTTTCCTCATGGAGGAAATAAAAATGAACAAAACTTACTCTTCACATTTGTTGTGCATGGTAGACAAGAGCTGTGAAAATACTTTGCAGAAACACAAAACCCCTTCACAATGTACGGTATTACTATTGTATGTAACTCCTTCCTTGCCTAAAATTTGGCTGCTAATGCACAACCTGTTTACTGACAGACTAATTTAAAAAGCAAGAGGAAGAGGGATTCTTTAAAACTGAAAACTATTGGCAATAACAAAGAGAGCTGTGGAACTATTTGCTCAGTTGCTGTGACTGTTAAGAGGGAGTAAGAGTCAAGAGTTAAGAAATTAGAAACGACCTTACTTCCCTGTAAGCTTGGCAAATCCCCCAGATCAGTTCACATTAGTATGAAATAGCTGAGAATGTTTTCTATGAAAGCAACAAGGAACATCACAAAATGACCTTGTCAATGAATAAGACATAAACACATCTCAGTATCTCAACAAGGGGGTACTTGATATATTTTTCCAAAGACACCTTTGGGTTCCTACTTCAAATTTCAAGGTGCCAAGTTATTCTATCTAACTTGTCCACATTGGAGAGTAGAATTTAGAATTTGGTCTACATGTAGATTAGAACAGCAGTGAAGGCTCCACGCCTGTGGCTCAATCGGCTAAGGCGCCAGCCATGTACACCTAAGGTGGCGGGTTCGAATCCCCAGCCCGGGCCCGCCAAACAACAATGATGGCTGCAACCAAAAAATGGCCAGGTGTTGTGGCGGGCGCCTGTGGTCCCAGCTACTTGGGAGGCTGAGGCAGGAGACTCGCTTGAGTCCAGGAGTTGGAGGTTGTTATGAGCTATGATGCCATGGCACTCTACCCAGGGGGATAGCTTGAGGCTCCGTCTCAAAAAAAAAAATAAAATAAAATAAAAAATAAAACTTGCTCCTGGATCTCCCTTTATCTTTTATCTAATTCATTTCTTTTTCTTTCTCATTCCATCTTTTTTTTTTTTCAAGAGCTATCCACATTCTCGGGCCCCATGTCGTCATTTCCCATTTGCTTTTGCATACCCTGAAATCTGGCTCTTCTTCCTAGTCCCTCCAAATCACCAATTTCATTGGGCACATTTCTGTCTTTATCGTGTTTGACGCCTGGGCAGCACTTGACCACCCGGCACATCCCTCCTGCCCATCGTCCTCCCTTGATTTTTACAGCATCCTCTCTGCTGATGTTTTCTCTCTCCCTGGCCACACTTTCTCAGAGCTTCCCTCCCTATCCCCTGAAATAGTGGTGTGTCCCTTATTTCGTGTGCCTCATTCCTGGTCCAGTTGAATCCTTTCTCGCTCCTCATTAAGAAATATTTTTCGGTACCTTCTATGTGCCAGGTGATGCTCTCGATAACCAGGATTAGCACCTAAATTCACAGTGCTATGGAGCCCAGAGCACAGAGGGAGACACAGGGTTTCCCAGCAGCACACTGGCACCAGAAAATTTCATCCTCGTCCTTATCTACCACTTCATCTGCCACCAATATGCTCCTAACTTTATAATCTAGGGCTTCAGTGATGAACGGTAGCTTATGTTCCTGACCCAAACTGCTGCCTGAAAGTTCTTTAAAAATATGAGCCCATACATTATATCTATACATTATGTCCATCACATATAGAAATGAGATCAATTTTTTTATTTGAATTAAATCAAATTGATATCTTTCTCAGTGCCCTGTTTCTCTTTTATTCTTTATCTCTCCATGGCATCATCACCTAACCAGCCACGTAAGCCCTAAAGGTAGGAGGGATATTTAAGAGTCTCCTTTTCCCCTCATCCTTCATTCAATTTCCAAGCACAGGAATGTCACCTCTGAAGTCTATCTTGCTTCCGTACATGCCCTTTTCAATCCCTGTGTGAATTCCCTAATCAGGTCACCACCATTGCTTCCCTCCCTTTATTTACCCCCCCACAGAATGAATTCTGTAACATACAATATGGATGATGTTGAAAACCTTCCAATGGTTGCTTGGTGCTGAGAAAAAGCCAAACTATGGCTCAGCTAGTCAGGCCTTCCGTGTTCTAGATCTTCCATGAACTAGGTCTTCCTGGCTCGGCGCCTGTGGCTCAATCGGCTAAGGCGCCAGCCACATACACCTAAGGTGGCGGGTTCGAATCCCCAGCCCGGGCCCACCAAACAACAATGATGGCTGCAACCAAAAAATGGCCGGGCGTTGTGCCAGGCGCCTGTGGTCCCAGCTACTTGGGAGGCGGAGGCAGGAGACTTGCCTGAGCCCAGGAGTTGGAGGTTGCTATGAGCTGTGATGCCATGGCACTCTACCCAGGGGGATAGCTTGAGGCTCTGTCTCAAAAAAAAAAAAAAAAAAAGAACTAGGTCTTCCTAACATTTCAGCCATACTTCCCTGTCAGGGCCCGAGGTTACCAAAGCAGACTGCTAAGCTACCTTGCTCAGGTCTCTTAGGTGCTTGAGAGCTATCTACTTTAGCTGGAGAGAGAGTGTGTGTCTTAGAGAGAGTAAAGCAGTTTTCTTAGAAAGATAGATCTTAGCCTTTAGCAGAGCTTGGTAATCTTCAGCAGAGAGATGCCATGCTGGCATTCTGCCGGCAGGAGAGGAGACAGAGTCAGAGTAAGCAGGTGCATGATAGAATTCACACTCTTTTCGACTACCTTCTCCTCCAGCCTAATATAAAGCTGATCTCGTGCCTCTCAAAACCACAGGCTGTAGAGACTGCCAAGTCACCACTGTTCTCATCTCCCGAGCTCTCATGCTTGTTGGGAGAGCTAAATTCCTCTTCATGCCCTTTTCACCAAGGTGTTCCATTATTGATCTATACAGATATTTCTTATAACGCTTACTCCTCCTAGCCATAGGCTATACAGGCTGCTACGCTTCCCCACCTTCCCTCTGCAGAACCACATAAACCAAACTATAACCAAACTGACATTTTTAGAGTTATTTGAGTGGGAGGCGTATCACACTTATGCACCAATGACATTGGAAAATCTCTTTCATCTTCCTGAAATCCTTGTCATCCTTATCTTCTTACAGGCGGTCTTGTCTCTCTTCATTATTTGCCTTTTCGGCTAGTTTTCCCTTTCACCACCAGGCATAATCAACTTCTTTCTTCTAACATTTTGCACGTGCCTAACTTGTAGCATCCATTACATTTTTAGAAACTATTTGCTTTGATTTTTAAGCTCCTAAAAGTTAGAAGTTGTACAGTTTTCATGTTTTATTTCCTGCCCTGCGTATGTGTCTATAGTAAGACCTAGAAACTAAGCTGTTTATTACCTAGATTCATTCAAATTTGCTATGATTTTAATTCTACCTTTTTTAAAATTTTGTCACCGGGAAAGCAGTATTTTTAGAGTGTAAGTCATCTCTGGATACAAATGCCTTCACCAAAATCTAATCTGTCCCCGGCGAGTGCCCAATCTGATCTAGCAGAGGCTGTTGCTGAGCTCCCAATATGGCAGAAATATTTCTGGGAAAGCTGCTGGTCATCCAGTAGCAGGATAATTAACTTGACCCCATCTCATCATGACAGGGGCACTATTTATTCTAATAGGGACAAACATATACATGTATTTTAGGTAAAGATTTTCCTTCTTCACCTGTACACTTATGACAGTTTACCTTTTAAAAATGCCCTATGTCCTACATAACTTTGCTTCAACTACAGAAAACATTTTATAACAAAGAATGATAACAGTAGGTTCCCATTCACAAAATTCACTAGCCTTATCCTGCACCCTATTGTCAGGATCTGCTTCTGACACCACTTGTCAGGGCCCGGGACTGACCAGGTCTCGGGCCCAGCTTAGGTAGGTTCCAGACGCAGACCACTAAGCTACCATGCTCAGGAACAGTTTCTCTTAGGTGCCTGGGGCTATCTACTTTAGCTGGAGAGAGAGAGTATCTTAGAGAGAGTAAAGCAGTCTTCTTAGAACAGATAGATCTTTGTCCTTAGCAGAGCTTGGTAATCTTCAGCAGAGAGACACCATGCTGACGTTCTGCAGGCAGGAGAGGAGACAGAGTCAGAGTAAGCGGGTCCATAATAGAATGTGCATGCTTTTTGACTGCCTTCTTCTCCAGCCTAATATAAGGCTGATCTTGTGCTTCTCAACACCACAGGTGTAGAGACTGCCAATTCACCACTGCTCTCATCTCATGAGCTCTCTCATGCTAGTTAGAAATAAATCTCTCTCCATGCCCTTTTCACCAAGGTGTTTCATTGCAGGTATTTCCTATAACTCTCACTCCTCCTAGCCATAGGCTATATGGGCTGCTATACCCTATTGCTCAGATATAGTGGTCTTGATAGAATGATGGAATGGCCTAATACAGGCTCACTTTTGGTACCTGGTGGGAGACAACATCTCATAAATAAATTTTTGCTTTCCAGATCACTAGACTGAGCTCAGTAAGCTGGGGCTCCTACTGCCCCAAAAGAGAAATACTTTCACCAGACCAAAAGTTCCATAATGAAAGGTTGAAACTATCTCTTCCCTATATTTTTGGGCTTTTTATGCTACTGAACAAACAGGCATAGAAGGTTGTCACTGTCCCAACTGGAGTGTCTGATCCTATTGTCAGGTACAAATTGGGGTGCTACTAAGTTGTGGCAGTGAATAGGACTACATCTGGACCCAGGAATTTGCAGGATGGCTCTTGTTCTCCGTTATCCAATAGTCCTATTCAATGGAAAACTGTACTTTACCCAAAATAGGACTTAGATATCACAGAAATAATGATTTTGGTGACTACAATAGATCAGAAAAATGCCATCCAGCTGAGGGCTAAGCAGAGGGCAAAGGAAATATAAATGGGTAGTGGAAGAAGGTAGGCTATAGTTACTACATAAGCCTCATGGTTGGTTTTGATTATTTTGATTATTTTTTGCCTTATCCATTCCTCATATCCACTCACTGCTTTTTATTAAGATCTCTGGTGATAGCTAGAATTTTAGGTTTCTTCTGGGAATATAATCAAATTGAGACTTCCATGTTACTCCATCAGACATCATCTGAAGGAATTTTTGCATCATCTACTTGAGAAAATCCATCTTTCATCTGACCAAGACGAGAGGGGATGGTGAAGGGAACAAGCGGTGGACAGTTGTTGAGTTTCTTCCAAATGACCTTCCTATCCACTACCCACCATTCTCCACCCTGCTTTGTGTCCCTGGACACTGGTGTTTATAACCACATCAATGGGCTTTCATGTCCAGTGGCCTCTTTAGGTTTGGTAGACAGAGATGAGACATCAGAAGACAAAAGGAAAACAAGGCTGAACATTTGTTCTCCACACGAATCTCTGTCAGATCACTTCAGGTAGGCCATGTCTCTAAGTTGAAGACTTTAGGTCCTACAGGTATTTTCTCCTAAGAACTCTCTCTAACCCTCCTAGCCTAACCCTGTAATCACATCTTGTTTTCACTAGCTGCAGGGTACTTCCTTATTCCTTGGCAGGCCTATACTCTGCATCACCAACCACTCTCGAGAAACTTCATGCAACACTTGTGTCCCTCTTCCATGACTGCAACATTGTGATTAGTCCTTCTATACAACCATCCTCAAGTCACCGACTTTGAGAATGTTCCCTGTTTCCATCTAGGATGTTATTGGATATAGCTGGTATCCCTTGCAATTTGGAAGGATGGTCATGATTGCCTGAAGTCTTAAAATGACTTCTGCAATAGATTTATATTCCTCTGAAGCCCCATGTTTCTAAGTGAAATGGCTGTTGGGAAAACTTAAGAACAGTCATTGTTTTTCTTTTCTTTTCTTTTTTTCCATGGAACTATTTACAGAGCTTCCCACTACTCTCTACTTTCAAGACAAAAGATACACCAGGCCATACTAAATGGAAGTTTGGAATCATTTAAGTTTCCTCGGGTGGTGAATTCCATAGCTGTGGACCTCCAGACTAGGATGGCTGTCATGCAGTTAAGGACTGACAGCAGCTATTCTTGGCCGGCTCAAAAGGACATAGATGAACAGCTGGCCACAGTATCAGATTACTATGCAGTAAAGGGAGAGTGTGTCCTTCTCTCAAAATGCTAAGCAAATTTCCCATACAGTGATTTTTCTCCATATAGTAACAAAGAGAAGCTAACCATCTGTGAAGCAGACGAAAGGCAGAAATGGGCATGTACTGGAAAGAAACGATGTCAGGAAGAAAAACATCTTGCTTCAGCCCCTCCACAAAATTTGTGCAGCCTTATTCACTCTTTAAAAACATCCAAGTGCCCCTTATTGTTTAAGTGAAGAGTTCTTTTTCTAATCTTCAAGTTCTGAGAGAACCTGGCCTACTAGAATAACCCAGCTAGACCTTGGACAACTCAGACCCCATTCCTCACTCTCAGTATTTTCACTTATAAAATATAATGATACCTAATAACTCTCAATCAGAGAAAATATGAGGCAAATTAATATATTTCATAAGCATGATTTATGAAACAATTAAAACACAACTTTTTTTCCCCTCATCTCTTTTAAGTAGAAGTGAACTTCTCATTCTTCTTGATGAAAAAAAAAATGTGCAGATCCCACCACTTTTCTTTTATTCTGTATTTTTCTCTGAGGTCCAAGACAATCCTAATAGTTCTCTAAGAAGCAGAATATGATGCCTTAGGAACATCAGGTAAGGAGAAGAGACAAAAATAACTGCCCTAAGGGGCAAAAAGGAAAATTCTTATTTGAAAATTATATAACTAGTCATAGAAAGCCTAAAAGAATCTATGGACCATTTATTAGAAATAATAAAATAATCTATTATATTTATTAGCAATAATAAATTTTATTTATTGTTTATTAGAAATAATAATATTTATTAGAAAATTATTAGAAATAATAAATAAATTTAGAAATAATATTTAAAATTTATTATAAATAATAGATAATAAATAAATTTGACAAATTTATTATTTATTAGAAATAATAAAATAATTTTTAAATGTGGTTGCTTATAAAATTTAATTATTATAAACCTCCTAAATATGTAAGTAACTTTTATAAAACCAGAAGAAAACCCCAAATATTTATAAAATATAATGTCAATTAAGACTTAAATAGGGGGTGGTCCCTATGGCTCAGTGAGTAGGGTGCCAGCCCCATACACTGAGGGTGGTGGGTTCAAACTCGGCCCCGGCTGAACTGCGATTAAAAAAATAGCCGGGCATTGTGGCAGGCGCCTGTAGTCCCAGCTACTCAGGAGGCTGAGGCAGGAGAATCACTTGAGCCCAGGAGTTGGAGGTTGCTGTGAGCTGTGTGACGCCACAGTACTCTACCAAGGGCAACAAAGTGAGACCCTGTCTCTACAAAAAAAAAAAAAAAGACTTAAATGGAGATATATACCATATTCATAGAAAAGAGATTATTATGAATATGTTAATTCTCTCCAAATTTATATATGCATTTACTACAATTCTAATTAAAATCACATTATGCTGTTCTCAGGAAACTGACTTCCTTATTTTAAAGCGTATAAAATAGAAGAACAAAGCCCAAACAATTGCTGAAACACTTCTAAAATGGGAGAATATCCTCTATCAGATTTCAGGATTCATTATAAAGTTCATTAATTAAGACAATATGATACTGATGCAGGCACAGAGGAATCAGCCATAGGACTAAAACAGACATTCCTAAAAAAAGGACTCCATATGTACAAAAAATTATTATCTGATAGAAAAACACTATAGAAAATTTGAGAAATAAAGACCTATTACTAAATGGTTCTAGGATAACTGGATACCCAAATATATAAAAATGCAGTTGGATCTCTCATACACAAAAATCAGTTCCAAATGGATTAAAGATGTATTATAGCAAGAAAACTTTATAATTTGTAGCAGATCATCTAGGATATTATCTTTATAACAATGGGGTAAAAATTGTTTCTTAAGTAAGGTACAAAAAAAGCTAACGTAAAACAGTGAACCATCCAACCATATTAAAATTGAAGACTTCCATTCATAAAGGAACTATAAAGACAGCCAAGATAAAAATATACAAACTGGGGACCGTATTTGTAAATCTTCTGAAGTGACAAAGTGTTAATGTACAGATTACTTTTAAAAACTATTACAAATTTAGAAAAGTCAAGTAACTCAATATAAAAATCACGCAAATACAGCAAACAAACATTTGAAAATATTTTCAACATATTTAGTAACCTGAAAATGAAAACTTGGATATGATTTTTATTCACCACACTAACAAAGAATCATTAAGTCTGACATTTGTTTTCAGGATACAAAGAAAAGGGAACATAAAACATACAATAACAAGTTGGCATTATTTTATCAAATTAAATATCCATATACCCTGGTGATCCAGTAAATCTATTCCTAGATATTTCTCCCTTAAAAAAAAAAGTTATCAAATGACACGCAAAATAATTGTTCTAGACCAGGCGCTATGGTTTGTGCCTTAATCCTAGCACTATGGGAAGTAGAGGCAGGTGGATCCCTTAAGCTCAGGAGTTGAAGACCAGTCTGAGCAAAAGCAAAACCCATCTCTATTGAAACTAAAAAATTAGCTGGGCATTGTGGTAGGCACCTGTAGTCAGCTGCTTGGGAAGCCGAGGCAAGAGGATCACTCAAGCCTCAGAGTTTGAGGTTGCTGTGAGCTAAGATGCCACAGCACTCTACCCAGGGTGCAGAGTGAGACACTGTCTAAAAAAAAAATCATAATTGTTTTAGCAACATTGCTTATAATAGCAAAATAAATGAGTGAATAAAAATAGGAAATAACATCACATTACAGGGAAATGATATTAAAATTATGTTGTAGTCACACATGTAAATGTCACAGAGCAATAAAAGTTTACTATAGCTATAAATTATAGCACAGAGAATCTTAGACATTATGTTGTATTATTTCAATTTTATAATGAAAATAAGTTTCAACTGTACTGTTTGGAGAATAAATACACATAGTTCTATAATTATAAAAAAAAGAGGGGAATGATAAATACAAAAATTGAAAAAGCAGTTACCACTGAATGGGCGGAGGGAGGGGGATTGGAGGGCCCATTTTTGAGGTCTGTCTTACAGGGGTACAAGTGAAACTCTCTAAGAGTAGAATCAGAATGTTTTAAAACTGTAACTGAGAAAATGACATGAAGGCTGTGTTGATCAGTTTGATGGAAGTATTTCGGATTGCATGTGAAAACCCCACACTGTACCCCAGAAGTGCATTAATGTACATAGTTACCATTCAATAAAATTAAAAAAAAAATCACTACAGGCAGTCCCCGGGTTACAAACACGGCAGGTTTTGTAGGTTTGTTCTTAGGCCGAATTTGCATATAAGTTAGAACAGATACATTTACCTATTAGCTGTAATAGCTTTCCTTCATAAGTGTGAATTGTACGTAAGTCAGATGTTTGTAACTAGGAGAGTGCCTGTATTTAAAATTTCCCTTTCAATAGAAAACTTTATTTTAGATATCCTAGGAATTTCAGATTTTTATTAAATTCAGTGTTATAACTTTCTCATTTCATCTTTAAACACTTTGAAACCTCTTTATACTGATTCATATTTTGCTCATTTTTGGAGTTTAATAAACTGTCTCTAACACTCTGAAAAAAAAAAAAGAAAGAAACTATGAGAGCATTTGATCAAAAAAATAATGGGGGTAAAATGGTATAGGAAAGGGAAATCCAAGCAGAGCTTGATAAATTCCTTAAAATTAAATAGAGCTGAGAATCCAGGGAGACTAAATTGGCTGGAGTACAATAGGGCAGAGTACCAGAGGGGAAAAGTCCCCTGAGAGAGAATTCTGGACACCTTCAAAGGGTTTTCCTCCAGTAGAATACTGATCAGCACATGCATGTGAGGAAACTACTCAATGCTGGGGAAAGTGCCACCCAAAAAGCTTAGAGGGAACAATCCCTGGTGCTCATACAGGATCAGGAATAGTTCTGTTCCTATCAGCTAAATGGAAAATTCTCCTGATTCATGGCACACTGGGTAGATACGCAGAAGGGTTTTGCCTCAGTAGTGGGAAAAAAATGTCTCTAAACACTGCTCCAATTCCATCTAACAAATCTTAAAAGCAAGACTTAAAAGGATCAAGCTAGGTTCAAGTAACTGTGTCCCACACCAAAGCTTAAGAATATTTATAGGAATATAAAAATATACAACACTCAAGAGGAAATTCACAAAGCCTGGCATACAGTGAAAAACTACTAGACATGCAAACAAATCTACAAAATACATAATTTGGAGAAAAGTCAACCAATCAAAACTGACACAGATCTGACACAGATGTTGGAATTAGCAGGCAAGGTCATTAAAACAGTTATTGCAACTGTATTCCATTTATTCAAAAAGGTAGAGGGAAGGCTGAATATCTTAAGAGATAGGGAAGACATAAAAAAGACTCAAACTTCCAGAGATGAAAACTGTAACATCTGAGATAAAAAACACACTAGAGGGAGTTAATGGCAAATTAGGCATCATATAAGAAATGGTTATGGGCTCGGTGCCTATAGCTCAGCGGTTAGGGCGCCAGCCACATACACCAGAGCTGGCAGGTTGGAACCCGGCCCAGAGCCTGCCAAACAACAATGGCAACTACAACAAAAATATAGCCAGGTGTTGTGGTGGGCACCTGTTGTCCCAGCTACTTGGGAGGCTGAGGCAAGAGAATTGCTTAAGCCCAAGAGTTGGAGGTTGCTATAAGCTGTGACGCCACCACACTCTACCAAGGGTGACATAGTGAGACTCTCTCTAAAAATGAATTAAGAAAATTATAGATTTGTTTTGTTTTGTTTTAAGGTAGGAGAGAAATGAGTGGGTTGAAGTGAAATCAACTACAGAGGGGAAGAAATTGAAACTATGGAAAAAAGAGGGCCTGTAACCAAAGCACAAATGAAGGGATATCCTCCATTATAACCAGAAGAAAAAAGGAAGCCATAGATATGAATGGATGTGTGTCCAGCATTTTGACCAGTGAGATATTTATCATTTCACACCTACTGTATTTTGTAAAACAAGAGGGCATTTTCTAAGCGTGAGCAGGAATGTGCCAGGGTTAGAATTCTGAGGTGACTACAAAAGATTTGAAATATTCATTATAGAGAACAAGTTAAAAAGAAAGCTGACCAAAGCAACTCAGAAGGATTTCAGGTCAGTACTGAGGGCCCAGGTGAGATTAGAAGCTATAAATTACTGCTGCAGCAGTACCAACCTCTTTGGTTATGTGATTTTCACCAGCAGGGCTCTGCATCTTAAATATAGACACAAAAATGGTGGGAACAGCAGAACTGATTCAGGGGTGGGATTTTATCAGGTGGTGTGATAAAAAGACCATGAGGCAAGGAAACTGTCCAAGGAAACTGGGATATTGAAAAGAAAAATAAGAAGCCAGGCGCAGTGGTTCATGCCTATAATCCTAGCACTCTGGGAGGCCAAGGCAGATGGATTGCCTAAGCTCACAGGTTTGAGATCAACCTGAGCAAGAGCAAGACCTCGTCTCTAAAAATAACTGGGTGTTGTGGCAGACTCCTGTAGTCCCAGCTACTTGGGAGGCTGAGGCAAGAGAATCACTTGAGTCCAAGAGTTTGAGGTTGCTGTGAGCTTTGATGCCACAGAACTCTACAGAGGGCAACATAGTGAGACTCTAACAGAAAAAAAAAAGAAAGAAAAAAAAAAGAGAAATAAGAAATCAGACAGGAGGTAGCTGGTAAGTAGGAAGAAAGTACAGGAGTCAGGACTTAGAGGACCCAATGAAGTTAAAAATAGATATATTTGAAGAAAAAAAAAGAGTTCTGAGTTATGGTTAGAAAATGGGATATTTTAATTTATGATTTCAGTACAATTCTGAGTGATAAAGCGGTTCAGCATGTGGTGCATAGAAGTGGGTGGATGAGGTGGAGCAGAGATGAGAGTTTTTGGAGGAGGGGATTTCAAGGAAGCTAGATGGTTAGAGCATTGGATGGGGTCAGCCATGTGAGTGCCAGTGAAGTCATCAGAATGATGGCAGGGGCAACAGGAGGAATATTGTGAGGCTGGAAGACAACTGTTCAGTAGATGAGAGGGAGATATAAGGAGATCAATCTGACCTAAAGAGCCATTGTAGCCCTTTGAAACCTTGGTGACTATACTGACCAGTGTTCCAGACAATGGTCTTTTGTCTACAGAAGGGTTTTGGAGGGTTCATGAGTCCTCTTAGATTGTATACAAAATTCTCTGCCTATACATGTATCTAAAATGCATTGTTTTCCTGTGGAAGAAGGTTCGTGACTTTCATCACATTTTCAAAAGGGGGAGTGATTAAATAAGAGACTAAGGATTATTGTTCTAAAGGATTTGTCTGAGGAATAAATAACTAAATGAAAGCAACTGAAAGTGAATGTAGACTAGGAAGGGCACACACCTGTCAATATAGCTAAAAGTTTCTCTTCCCCAATTACATCATAGAAAGTTTAAGCCCTGAGTGAGCAGCAGGAAGCTATGGCAGCAGCTAGAGCTTAGTGTGCGCTGTGCCTTAAAAGAACTGGTGGGTCAGTTGTGGTAGCTCTTGCCTGTAATCCCAACATTTTGGGAGTCTGAGGTCTGAGGTGGGAGGATCACTCATAGCCAGGAGTTCAAGACCAGCCCATGCAACATAGCAAGATCCTGCCTCTCTAAAAAGTAGAAATAACAATAGCCAGGTATGATGGTGCATGCCTATAGACTCAGCTACTAGGGAGGCTGAGGCAGGAGGATTGCTGGAGCCCAGAAATTTGAGGCTGCAGTGAGCGATGATGGCGCCACTGCACTCTAGGGTGGGTGACAGAAAAAGACTCTATCTCTAATGAAACAAAACAAAACTGGAGGGTGGGGGCTAAAGACTCGGAGCAAAGGGTCCAGAAGTCCACAGGGCAAGTTACTACTGAGTTCAATAACTACCTTCCTAGCTGATAAAAGCTGAAGGTAGCAGCTGCTACATATATGCCTGAACAGAACTAAGTGACTTTAAGTTGGCCCCTTTCCACAAGAACAGGCACTTCCAAAGGATATAGGGAACTCACCTCTCAGCAATATTTTTTGCAGACTGTAGAAACCGTGCCTGGTCATTTTCTTTCAGGATATGCTCGGCTTGGTTGATGAGGACTGTTGACCGTTCAAGACACTGGCGGCAATTAGCAACCTGCTGTGCCAACTTTCTTAGTTTCATAACCTTAAAGAAATTAGCAAAAGAAAAAAAATAAGACAAAACACGCAATACTTAATTAAAAACAATAAAAAACCAACATGAAGGCGATATGCTGCAGCGATTCTAAAAATAAGGCTTATTAATATCACATGGTGCTTGTACTAACCACTCACCTTCTCACCCTGTTTGCTATGTCTCTCCAGCCAGCCCCTCCCTCCTCCTGTCTATGGCTTGCTTACTTACACTACAAGAGGCACATACTCTCGCTGATCCACTTCCTCTTTGTACTGATAGTATGAATTTTTCTGGTTGTAAAAGCAATGCATGCTCATTATAGAAAATCAAAAGTATAAAAATAATGCTACCACACACAGATGACCAATATTTACATTTTACTGTCAATATATTTTCTCATATGTTTAATAAAAAGTTTTCTGTTCTAACTTTCTATGTATATATTTCTCCAAGTGTTTAATTTCTTTTCTTCCTTTCTTCCTTCCTTCCTTCCTCCCTCCTTCCCTCCTTTCTTCCTTTCTTTCATACCTTCTTTCTTTCTGTCTATCTCATTCTGTCGCCCTGGGTAGAGTGCTGTGGTGTCATACCTCACAGCAACCTCAAACTCCTGAGCTCACAAGATCCTCCTGCCTTGGCCTCCCACACTGCTAGGATTATAGTTGTAAGCCACTATGCCCAGTCTCTCCATGTGTTATTATACATAACTGTGTGTTCACAAATTCGTGTTCTTAAGAACTTCAGTTCCTGGGAAAGCTGGAACCACCCAGCATGGCATAAAGTATTAACCATCCATCACTCCAGGCTCTCAAAGTTTCTCACATTTTACACACAGCATGAGCTTATAATCATTAACATTGACCGGCACACCAAGAAGCCTAAAACCATATAGCTGCATGGAGGCTCACACCCGATCTTCCTCACCACACAATTCCTCAATTCTCAGCCTAAGAAACGTAGGAGTCTTCAGTAACTCTTCTCTCCCCCTCATCTTTTTTATCTATCATCCTTTCTAGCAATGCCTTCTTCCCTTCCATTTGGGTGGCCACTACTCTTATGTAAGCCCTCATTAGCTCATACCAAGAAGCATTCTGTAAGTCTCATAACTTGCTTTCCTGAGTTTGCTATCATCCCATTCTGATCTACCCTGCATACCTCTGCCACATCAATCAGTCTTTTTCCTCTAAGAAAACTAAAATGGCTTCCCAATGCTCCCCCGCCCCCGATTCAGATTAAACCCAAAGTCCTCATAGTGGTATTCATGGTCTTTCTATGACCCTGGCCCACATTTCTACCATTACTTCTTTTTCTTTGATTTTCCATTGACCTATACCACAGTAATATTAATATTATAGCACCCTAACATTAAGTGTACCACTCAATGAATTTTTGCATACACATACACCTGTGTAAGGAGTAAGTCAAGATATAGAACATTTTCAATACCCCAGAAAGGACAGCATTTTTATTAGATTCATAGCACTAGGCCAAACATTGCTTTTTCTTTGCTTCTCTCCCTATAACCTCATTTCTTCTTGCTTTCATGATCCAAGTTCAAATTGGAACCATTTGGATCCAACTTTGACATTTGTCAATTCAACTCCTCCTTGGCCTTGCTGAAGTGCTGTGCTTTACCTTTGTCTCTTTGATTTTGACAGCAATCATTTGCTTCCTCTGCTGGATGATCTCTACCAACTCGTCACATTCTTCCATAAGTTTTGCCTCATGCATAGCAGTATTCACCTGCCAAGAAAGTCCAGAGTATTACACAGTGATTTTTGCCTTTGTCCTCTGCTGGTTCTAAAAGGTTCGGACTGACAGCTAAGCATGCACAACTTCTTCCATACCTCCCTCATAAGATCCACTCCTAGAAGAAGGGTAGAGATGATGATATTAATGATGCAAGGGCATTGAAGCACCACAGATAGGAAGATCTCCGGGCCTCTGGTAGATCATGATGGTTAATGGAAGGCTGGGCAGAAGGACAGATGAGATGGGGGCATGTTATTCCCACTGTGCAATTCCCTTTACTCCACACCCTGTCCTCCGGCTGTTCTTTTGGAAAGAGCGTAAGGAGATTTATGTATGTCAAGAAAAAAAAGATCCCCCTCCACAGGCACAATAATATTAAGATAAAACTACAACAACATATTTCCACTGTGCTAACAAAAATGATTTCAGTTTTCTTGTTCTCTTCTAATTTGTCGATATATGAATGTGCAGAGATATTTCATATTAAATACATTTATTTTTATTATTTCGGGTTAATGTGAGGGTACAAACAACCAAGTCACAACATTTCGGTTTGTTAGGTAGAGCCCCTCTTGTAGTTATGCCCCCCAAAAGATATGCCATGCACCCCTACATTGTGCATATTAGATATGTACAGATGTTTTTGTCACAAAGTTGCCAACATGTTCTGGTGGATATTTCTCACCTTGGGCTGTCCAGTATCTGAATACCTTTCCTATTTTGGGATACTGGCTACACCAGATTATCTCTACTGCAAAGTCAGGGTTGGAGTGGGGAAAAAAAAGCCACCATTCTTCATCATCTTTCCATGGACTGATTTCTCCTTCTTCCCATCTCTATTACTATTGACAGTAGAGATATAGCACCCCCAGGAGGAACTAAAATGCAAATAGGGATCCTTTGGGCTGCCCAAACCTAAAGGGAATGGAAAGGGGGAAACTAACATCTTCTAAGCACTTAACTTGCCAAGCACGTCATAGATAAATTATTTCATGCAATTATCATAACAACTTTACAATAGAGGAACCATTTTCATTCTCATTTCACAGATAGGGAGACAGAAGTTCATAAAATTTTAGTGACTTGCTCAAAAAATAAAAATCACACAGCTAATAAGTGGTAAAACCAGATTTCAAACCGAGTCCTGTCAAAGGAAACCCCTGGGCTGGCTGGGTGGGTGGGCAGACGAGGTTCAGGTCCACTTCAGTGGCACACAGAGCAGTCACACAGGGAAGCACAATCATTTCAAGAGTCTATTCAAGGATCACTCGAGCAGACCTCTAGAAGGCTGAGGAATAGACAATGGGTTACTTGAGAGCATCAAAACCCAGGGGTCTAGATGTGCTTCATTAGCAAGGTAGGGCACATTTCCTCTTGCTATTCCTTTTCATTCCTCTACATTCTCCAACCCCAGCGAAATACCTGTCGTTGGACCCTGCTGCCTCCTCCATCATCCTCTAAGCTCCCTGTTGGCTAATTTTCTGTTTCTTACTTAATGGAAATAAAATAAATTTGCTGGTGAGCGATAATCTTATTTTGCTTTAATTTTACCTTCAGGTAAACAATGGGGGCTTCTATGTCCTTTGAGTAAACAGTCCCACTCTGGCCATACTATTTTTTTTTTCTCAGACTCCTCTCCCATCCCCTAAATTGGATCTTCCATTCCAAGGAGATATCTTACATCTCAAGAAACCTCTATTCAATGAAAAATGACAGATTCATCTAGTTCTTCCTAGGTCCTTGCTTATTGCTTCTCTTTTAGGTGTTTGCTGGTCTAGTGCACAATGGAGCAGTACCTTCTTTCCTATAATTTAATCCACATACTAGCCTTTACATAACACTATATGCCAGGCATTGCTCTCATCAGTTTACATATATTAGGTCCCTCAATCTTCAAAACAACCGTATTTGGTAGGTACCATGATCTCTATTTAACAGATGAGGAAATCAGAACACAGGGAGATGTAGTGACTTCCTCAAGGCTACTAAGTGGTAAAGATGAGATTTAGACCCAGGAAGCTGAGTCCATACCTTTAACCATTAAACATACTGCCTCTCCAATTGAGAGTAAGAACAATCCTGTCTTCAACTTATGACAATCATTGTCTCTGTTGAATCATCCATCTTTATTCTGTCATCTCTGGTCCCCCTATTTATACTGCCATTGTACTTTACACATATATAGTTCAATTATACCATTTATTACTTTATGTCATAATAATTTTTTAGTCTGTCTTCCCCCACTCAAACATGAGTTCTAGAGGCCAAGGGCTGTGTCAAATTAGACTAGCTCTACCTCTAGCTTCATGACTGACATATAGTAGACGTTTAGTAAATAGGTGTTGGATAGAATTGAATGGAAAAAAGATATCTTTTATTGACTATTAGATATATCCATGGTTACTCAAGTTACCCAAAACTCACTTATCTAAAAACAAACTTATCAACTCCCTCCCAGGTCTGACTTCCTAATTTTTTTGTCAATGTTACTACCATTATTGCAGTTACTCAGGTTTAGTAAACTCTGACATCTGCTTCTCCCTTATCCCCCATATAAATTCTCAGCAGTCTCAAAGTCCTTACCTTCTTTCTTTTTCCATCTCACTAAAGTTCTTTTCATAATACAGTGTGTATTTGAGCCAAGGAACCAATCGGTTGAGCCCCTTATCCCCATTTTGGACTATTACTGCAAGAGCCTCCTTCATTAATCTCCCTACCTCCGAAGCAATCCTTGCCACCCATCCTCATAATCTTCCCTCTATCTTGAAACCAGGGACGCCATCACCACCACATCAAAGACATATTCAGCATCTTTTGTGTGCAATGCATTATGCTAAGGCCTTTCCCTCAGTAAATTTACAATCTGGATGGGGAAGAGTCACAATCATATAAAACAAAGCAGTCAGGATAGCATTAAATTAAATATCAAATAATTGATGTAGACTATAATTTACATAAATTGAAAGGAAGCATCACTAATGGTGGGGAAGTAGAAGAAAGATATATGAATGGAACAGGACTTGGATTGAACCTGAAAGTGATATATTAAGACTTAGATTGAAAAGGTGGAAAGAAGGAAAATTTCAAAGCAAATGAGGTTGAACTTTATTCTTTAGACAACATGGTATCTTTGTAAAATCGTTTTGAGAGGAGGAAAGGTAAGTGGGTAGAATGACCATACTTCTTTTTTAAAGAAGGTAAAGTTGAATTGATTTAATGGGGGGGGTAATGGTAAGATTAAGATTAAGAAAAATTTAGGAGGCTACTGTGATGTGAACAAGGCCATCCAAGAAGGATGGATAACAGGAACAGATAAGAAATAAGAGAAGCACTCCCTTGCTTGAAAATCTTTGATCAGACAACAAGCTCCTTGAAGAAAGGTTTAATGCTACTTTGTTCCTTTCATTGTAGTTGGCACAAAGCCTTCAAATAACAAAAACTTGAGAAACATTTACTGACTGATTTAGCAAAGCAAAAAATCAAAATAGGAATGCCAAATATTCGAAAATATAGTCCAAGTGGCTCAGACCTGCAATCCTAGCACTCTGGGAGGCTGAGGTGAGTAAATTGCTTGAGGTTGAGACCTGCCTGAGCAACAGTGAGACCCCTGTCTCTACTAAAATAGAAAAACTGAGGCAGGAGACTCGCTTGAGCCCAAGAGTTGAAGGCTGTTGTGAGCTATGATTCCACATCATTCTACCCAGGGCAACAGCTTGAGACTCTATCTAAAAAAGAAAGAAAGAAAGAAAATATATTCCAGTGTGTGTATTTTGTAGAGAAAATGTAAGGTGAAGAGAGAGTGAGCTAGGTTGGGAAAGGATTTTTGGACCATCAAATCAGGGGAGATGAAGCAACAAGACACAACTCATGGAGTGGAAAGCTGGCTGAAGAGGCAAAAATCCCAAACTACAGGTAAATCAGTGACATTCAAATCTTTCCATGTCAAGAATCAGCCCCAAAGATCAGAGTCCTTATGTGTTTTCTGAACGGCAAATACTTCAGGGAGAAACTGTCTTCATGATGTGAACAAAACAACTCAAATTGCTGGGAAGGTATTGAAAGCCCGTGCATTTTGTTTGTACATTGGCTTGAAAAATACAATGAGATGTTTCACTGGCTTATTATTAGTTGAAAATAACTGGTGTTATCTTGGTAAGCATCCTTGGCTACTTGGTTAGTTTGTAAAAGACCTCAGCTCCTTATCTCACTTTGGTTCTTTGTTTTGGGACAGTGGGTTTGACTGAATGGCTTTATGTCTATGGAAAAAAAAATCTATCCTTGAAAATATCAATCAGCAACTTTTTGTAAATTCACTCACTACAAAAAGGCTTTTTTAAGGAACAGCTTGTGATTTTTAAGACTAAGGGTCTCAGCCTTAATCTTCCAAGGTCTAAGCACTAGGGAACACAGGTTCCCTGGTAAGTCTCCAGGGCCTCTCCTCCGCTCTCTGCTCTTTTACTTTCTCTCCCAAAGCAGTGAGAATTTGATTTGCAAGTTCTTTCCTACTTCTCAGCCCAAAGACTTGGCTGCAGACTAAGACCTAGTCTTCCCCAATTTTGTATTCTAATATAAACACATGAGTCACCCACTGGAAGGATTTTATTGCTGTTCACTACAAAGAAATAAATACATGGGAGTTCACAAAAGCCTCGAATTGTAAAAATTCAAGAAATTGCAAAGTTATTTTGGCAATTGTTTCTATTCTGTATTTCAGTATAAGTGGGCTAGACCTTTTTACCCTTAACTTCTTTCAGAGAACTCATTTGATAGGTTTTTGAGAGATCACCCATATACTCATTGTCTATGCCTTTTATTCCTGGGTTTGAAGTTCATCAGCCTTCTCTCTAACCCACCCATAAGAAACTCCCTCATTTGCACTTTCACCTCAGCTCAATAACATCCATCAGTCCTGTAGACCAATGTTCAGGTGGAGGATAATATGGACAAAGTAGTAGATGATCCTGTATACCCAGACTCAAGTGAAATGCATTTATATGGCAACAGAATTCCTCATGGTGTCTCCATCTCTGTGTCCTCCATTTTATACAGTCATTGTCAATCTAGTTTATTCCTTGAAATCTTCTATCCAAATAGATAGTCCCCTTCCACCTCAAAGATTTTGAAATCCCCGTACTTAAAGATCACTTGGGGAAAATTTTTACTTCAGCAAACATTTATTGAGCATCTACCAGGTACAAGAAATGATGCCAGACTCCCTGAGTGGAATACAATGATGAAAAAGATTCAGCTTCTACCGTCAAAAACACACAATCAGTGGAGAGGATGAGTATGACTACAACTAATTATAATTTAAGGACTAGCAGAACAAGTAATAGAATATAATTAAAGCTCTATGCTCAGTAACTGTAGCTCAGCGGCTAAGGGCGCCAGCCACATACACCAGAGCTGGTGGGTTCAAATCCAGCCTGGGCCTGCCAAACAACAATGACAACTGCAACCAAAAGATAGTCAGGCATTGTGGTGGGCGCCTATCATCCCAGCTACTTGGGAAGCTGAGGCAAAAGACTCGCTTAAGCCCAAGAGATGGAGGTTGCTGTGAGCTGTGATGCCTCAGCACTCTACTGAGGGCAACAAAGTGAGACACTGTCTCAAAAAAAAAATTAAAGCTTTATGAGAGCATAGGGAAGAGAAAACTAATTTTGCCTGTGGAGAATGCTAATCAGGATTGAGGAAGGTTCCACGTGGCTGAGCTCGTCTTAAAGGAAGAGCAAGACTTGAACAGGCAGAAAGGAGACTTAAAGGTAGAGAAGTTTAGGCAGCGAGAATGGTATGAAGAGCAGAAGTAAAAGCATAGGCAGGAAAGTAGAGACATGACAGGGTAAAGTAGATCAGCCGGACAGATGCAGTGGAGGGAAATAAGGCTAGAAATGGGGGGTGCAGATATATCATGCAGAGCTGAACTGTCATTTTGAGTCTTTAAGAGTCCCTGGATCAAATTTCAGGATCTTAGCACTATAGTAACATCTTAAGCATTGCCCCGATTTACATCTTAATTGAGAACAAGGTGGAGCGAGAAGGCAGGCACAGTGCTTAAAGACGTGGGGGGGTACAGCAAACTTCCCACTTCCCATTACTGCCTGGCAGCACTCAGGTGATCACTATCCCAGACTCCATAGCATCACAGCAAAGAGGCAGAGTTCGGCTTCATTCAATTTTCAGTCTCTTTCTGTGCAAAGGAGATGAGAAGGAAAAGTGAGGAGTAACTTGGAGATCTGATAAATTATCCAGAAGTTGTTATAAACAGCTTTGTCACCTTACTGAGCTACAAAGAATTCATTACTTTCTTATAGTGATGCATTCAGGAGAACACAGTGCTTATAAAGCAAACATAGGCAGGAAAGGAGACAACATCTTCCTCACTGTGACTGCATCAAAGCTAAAGCATTAACCCAGATCACACTTAAGGATAATCCCAATCTCTCTCTCTCTCACACACCCCTCACTCTGCACCCTACTTTATTTTTATCCATAGCACTTATACTCCCCAATAACTATATATTTGTTTATCATGTGTCTCTCCTACTAGAATGCGAGCTTCTTAATTTATTTTGTTCACTACTGCATCTCCAACACCTAGAATGATACCTACCTAGCACACTATAGGTGCTCAATAAATATTTGTTGAATTAATGAATGAGAGTGAGTTGGCATAATGAAAAATTGTATAGTATGTTGCATTTCTTCAGTACACAAAACAAATTTCCCTTAGGTTTCCTTTTTATACAATTACTAAAAGTAGTTCTTTTAACCTGTTGTGTCATTTAAATATTGTTCACTGAATTATAAAATGTTTGGAAATATGTTGGAATAACATCTTAGATTCTAGAACACCACATATTCTCCTATATTTCCTTTCCCAGTATTAAAAGAAAGGATAACTTGCCTTTCCTAGGTAATTGGCTGTGCTTTATTGATCCTTAAAAGGCATAAAAGATTGTATTTACAGCAGTGAGCCACCAGAGGGCGCGATTGGCTTAATTATTCTTTTCTGATACCCACTGTGTACCAAGCCATGTGCTGGGTATAAAAAAGTGGCTAGGACACAGTACTTGCCCTCAAGAGTTTAGTCTGGTGGGGAGAAAAATTGGTACGTAGAAGTGCTATGATGCAAGTAAACACAGGGTGCTTTGAGTACACAGAAGAGGAACACATGATCCAGATGAGGGAGGCAGGGGGAAGGCATAGGGCATGGGTGACCGCTTACTGGAGGCATCTTAAGGGACAAGCAGACTTAGCCAGAAGAAAAGGGAGGGGTGTAAATTCTGTGAGGACCTGTGACATATCCACATTTGTGTTCCCAATGCCTGGCCCAAGGCAGAAATCTGCTTAAATATTTGTCTGATGAATGAACAACATATAAAATCCAGGTGGTAAAAGGACATCCAAGATGTGATAGCGCTTTAAATATATTATCTTTGATTCTCAAAATAACTCCTCAAAGTATACACTATTATCCCATTTTTAGATAAATAAAATGATGTTCAATGCACATAGCTTATAAAATGCAGAGCCAGATAGAATCAGGTCTGCCTGTTCCTTTTCACTGAGTGTCTCCCACTGAGCACATAACTACTAAGTCAACTCATATTCTGCTTAAAAGGATTTTTGAAAAGTGCTTCACAATATTGGTATTCCTCCCCAAGATAAAATATACTATAATTGTTCTTTTTTGAAGTTTTAAATTGGTTTATTTTTCAAGTTAAAAAAATAGAATCAACTGAAAAGTTAAAATACTCTGGAAGGCACCTGTAGTCCCTGCTACTCTTGGAGGCTGAGGCAAGAGGATCACCTAAGTCCAAGAGTTTGAGGTTGCTGTGAGCTATGATGACACCACAGGACTCTACCCAGGGCAACAGAGAGAGACTCAAGGGAAAAAATAGTTAAAATACTTTCAAGAAAAAATTTCAAATTAGCTGCACAATTTCTTTAAATAACAATGAGAGGTATATTCTTTTTAAAGACAGGTTAAAGAACTAAACAGCAAATTCTTAACTTGAAGATTTAAGAAACAAAAACACTCTAGTAAAGATTTCTGCTAATGTGCAAAATTCATAGCTTCGTATTCTGACAGTACAAAAGAAGCACTGACATAGATCATGTTTTTTACATGAAATTAAAAGATCTGTCTGACACTACATTATAACATAAAAAGAACATTAACCATCTTCCTGTTTCATAATGTTTATGTAGACATTTTAATAACAGCCGTGCTTTTCAAAAAGCCATAAGAAATTGAAAGATTATAGACAGACCTCACTGCTACCCTGTAGGATATGCCAAACTCTTGAAACTGTCAACACTCATTTATGTGGATACCACGCAGGTCATCTCATTTTATTACTGAACAAATTTTACTGTTATTATGTGCTAGGCATTTTAGTAAGCACTTAGCAGTAAGCAAGACAGAGAAGGCCTGTGCACAACCTCCTGTGAAGTTTATAATGATCAGGGAAGTAGACACTAAACAGTTAACTGTGTGAAGAGTGCTACAAAGCACATTTATTGCATAATGCACATTGGGTGTTTATAAGATGAGGACTTAAGAGTGGTTAAGTGGGAGGCTTAGATGGTGAAGGAAGTCTTCCTAAAGATGCGATATTTTTTTTTATTTTTTGAGACAGAGCCTCACTTTGTCACCCTCAATAGAGTGCTATAGGATCACAGCTCACAGCGACCTCAAACTCCTGGGCTCAAGTGATCCTCTTGTCTCAGGCTGGTCTGGAACTTCTGAGCTTAAGAAATTCACCTGCCTCGGCCTCCCAAGTGCTAGGATTACAGACTTGAGCCACCATGCCCGACCAGGATGTGATTTTTTTTTTTAAAATGAGTAAGAGTTAGCTGGAGGAATAGGAGACTCATGACAGAGAGGACATAGACAGCAAGAAAAGGAGACATGCTAAAGAAGCAGGCAGGGCCATGAGCATGATGGGTTTTGTAAATCATTATCTTAAAGGTGATGGGGAACCACTGAAAGACTTGTAGAGAGTGACAGGATGGGCTTTGATTTTAGAAAGCTCATTCCCACAGCAATGTGGAAAGTGGATAAGCAGCCCATGGGATGGGTCCGAGAGACCACTTAGGAAGTGTAGTTTCCACACTCAGTGTGGTACAGCCACGGCCACTGCCTTTAGGAAACTTGTAGTTCAACACAGGAAAAAACATGTAATCAGGAAATTCCACTATGCCAGAGTAGGCAGTATAACAGAAGTACACACAGGCTGCTCTGTCCAAATTCACGCAGCTAGTGGGTGACACAGGCAGTAGCAGAATCCAGGTTTCCTGATGCCTACTCTAAGACTTTTTCCAAAGCTGTACCCTTCCCTGCCTTTCACAATCATGGAATTATGGAAGAGGTGGAGAGCAGAGCAAGCCAGCAAAACTTTATGGCTTCTTTACTCTCAGATCAGGCCTTGGGGAGTATTTAGCCCTTCTTGGTACTCAAATCTAATGTAACTATTCCTCCCAAGACCTTTGTTTCTGGGAGATGGATTCAGCATCCTTATACTCTGTGTACCCATACAAAGCAAGGAATCTCTACTTGGGAGGCCACGGAAATTCAAACTCTGACAGCTGAGGTCAAGGGAGGGCATAATTCTGAGAAAGAAGTCATTCTTTTTGAGAAAAGGGACTTTGGATGCCAGAAAGAAAAAAAAAATCCTGGTTCCACCTTCAGAAACGGAAGATGGTCCATTCAGCAGCAAAGGCTGAAGTGAAAGAGTGAGAAGACCTGAACGTGACCTGTAGGAGTTGGGTGAGGTGGAGTGGAAAAGTGGGCTAGGGGAAGATAGAGAAGTACCAGGAAAGATCCCCAAGAACAAGGACCCAAGGAATTCCACATGAGAACATCAGTGTGAAGAGAAGCCTCAGAATAACACTCAACTCCATGACTAGGTAACAAAGACAGTTTGAGTGCATATTTCCAGTAGTCCCAACTACCTCATGAGTCAAGAAATAAGTTTAGAGCTAAGGAATTTCTATGGGGGAGAGCCCAAAGGGGAAAAAGGGTCCTGGGTAGAACACTTGGTCAGGACAGAGTTGGGGGAGAAAGGAAAGACAAGATAGATACAGAAATATACATACACACACATACAGAGAAAGAGAGAAGAAAGAGGGCTCTAAGGACAAACTCTCTAGGATCAGTGTCAAGTAAGGGTACTCGAGAATCCTGGGGTGGAGGGGTATATTCATACTGAACCAAAGAACCAAAATTAAATTAAAGTTGGAAATATTGAAAAGAATGGTCTTTGACGCCAGATAGCCCCAGGTTAGCCTCGTGGTTCTGTGGCTTACCAACGGCCTGTGTAATTGGGACAAGTGGCCCAAGTTGCCTCTTATGTAAATGATAATAATACTAATACCTCACCTCATGGAAGTTTAGACAGATCTATTAAGTTAAATAACATAAAAAAGCCCTTAATACATTTTCTTATATGACAGGTAGTCAAATCGTTGTGTTTTGTTACTACTACTATGATGATGACAATAACTGTAACGGCTAGTGCTACAACCACTACATCTTCTGCAGTTTTCTGTAGAACCAACAAGCAAGCACTGTTTTAGCATCTGGTTAATTCTATTCAGCTTCTGAATATAGTCTGCTTTGCTTTCTGGAAACACTGGGTTCACGATTTGCTTTTCCTGAGATTGCACATCTCTCTTCTTATTCTTACTTCCACATCTAAGTACCTAGAGCTCATTCCCAAATGCACTTACCTCCACACGGCTAGACAGGGCTAGCCCTGCCTCTAAAGGAAAGATGGCCTCTCTTCCTAACAGAAGCCGCACCATCACCTATTCCTTCCATTCCCAGCAGAAGGCCGATGCCCAGAGGCAGGTCAACTGCTGATTTCTGACAAAACACTGATTACATTTCGCATCCTTGGCGGGGAAGGAATTTGGCTGGCCTGAGCTTGTTACTCTGTTTTTTCTGCTCTGGGCTCCCCCATAATTAATACAACCCCTCAGGCTCAGAGCCCAAAAGATTATGTCTAGAAGAAATAGATAGGCAAGCAAGAAAGGTATCTAACACATTCCATCAGTTATGAAAATACCGCAATTACATTCAGTTTTTGTCTCCTCTGTGGTATTCCCTGAGGGAGAGGATTCTGTCTATTTTGTACTCTGAGCTTCAAGCAGAGTACAGCTCTAAGCTGGAGGCTCACTAAAGCACTTGTTAATGCACTGATGAATATGCATCTTCCCACATCCCATCTCTGCTCTATATAGCAACGGATCCACCTGTTAGCCTCTCTTGTGGTATTGGAATAGGGGGGGTAGTTGGCAAAAATATCAACATACTTGGCAAGGTGAGGTGGGCTCACACCTGTAATCCTAGCACTCTGCGAGGCTGAGGCAGGTGGTTTACTTGAGCTCAGGAGTTTGAGACCAGCCTGAGGAAGAGTGAGACTCTGTCTCTACTAACAGAAAAACTAGCCAGGCATTGTGGCATGGGCCTGGGGTCCCAACTACTTTGGGAGGCTGAGGCCAAGAGTATCACTTGAGCCCAAGAGTTTGATGTTGCTGTGAGCTAGGACATCACAGCACTCAACCCCAGGGCAACTAGTTAAGGCTTTGTCTCAAAAAAAAGAAAATCAGGGCAGCACCTGTGGCTCAGAGGAGTAGAGCGCCGGCCCCATATGCCAGAGGTGGCGGGTTCAAACCCAGCCCCAGCCAAAAACTGCAAAAAAAAAAAAAATCAACATACAATACGGTATTATGAAAATATTAATGGAGTCAGAGGTGGGCCCCAGGTTGTACTGGTTCATCCAAAGACCCTGATAGGCACTGTGGTAAAAAGCCCTGAGGCACACAAATGTGTGAGAGTGTGTGTGTGTGTAAAATGCCTATAATTTTTAATCTGTCTCCACTGTCACTAGGACAAAGCAGACAGATGTTCCCACCCCCTCATCTGTTCAGAGAAAAGGCTGCCTTTTTGGAGCTTTTTTTCCCTTCTGCTTCTGCTTCAATGTTACTCTTAACTTGATTCACCTATATACAATGCTTGGGAGAGTTGGGGGCAGAGGAAGCACACACACTGTGATTTGTTTTGGTTCTGAACTTTTTGCCTATGGCTCAGGGCTCAGTCCCTGGCTTTGGTAAGTCTGCTGGCTTCAAGAGAAATTATAGAGCAAATGGCTAGGGCTTTCAACCTGCTCGGAAATTCCAAAGATCTGGCTATTTTAAACGTTGCTACTGAAATGATTAATTATGGTCGTGTAGTTACATTATAGCTATGCAGTTGTTCAGCTTAGCTTAGAAAGTGACTTCAGATAGATCTGATCTCAAATTTGATCTTCACAACGCCCCTATGAGATAAGATAGGGTAGGCACTACTGTCTGCTTTTTATGTAAGAGAAAACTAAGATCCAGAGAGATAAAGTAAAGTACCCATGTATATATGAGTTCCGGCCCAAATTGGGCTTCCTAACTCCAAGGCCAGGGATCCTGAAGATTAGCCATACTCCATTCTAAACATAAAAGGAACCATGCTTTGTTGTTGTTGTTCTCTTTGTGACTAAAAGTTTTGGGGGCTATGGGGAGGAAAAATCATCCTCCCTTTCTTTTGAGTATTTTCCTGTGCTAAGTTTTCCTTTCTTCTCAGCACTTTTTTTTTCTCCCAGGAAGCAACAGAGTAGAATGGTAAGAGCCCTGGATTGTAAGTCAGGCAGATCTGCATCTAAATTCCAGCTTTGACACACTTATAAGTCAAATGACTTCAGAAAAGTCACATATCATCTCTGAGCTTATCTTTTTGACTGGCAAAATAGAAACAAAATTACCTATATCCAAGTGGCTGTGAGAATCAAATGAGATAATAAGAGATAATGGTCTTAGCACACTACCTGGACCACAGTAGGAGTTATTTAAATATTGATTTTTTTCTTCCCCACTTCTCTCCCACCCCAACTTGCCACTCTGGTCTGGAGACATGCAGTAAAGTACTTCTTTCCCAGAAAGCTGAAATTTAAGCTTTATGTCTCTACTTACTTTGTTTTTCTGAGACAGAGTCTCACTTTGTCACCCCAGGGTGCAGTACCCTAGCGTCATAGCTCACAGCAACCTAAAACTCGGGTTCAAAGAGATCCTCTTGCCTCACCCTCCAAAGTAGCTGGGACTATGGGCACCTGCCACAACGCCCAGCTATTTTTAGAGACCAGCTCTCTCTCTTGCTCAGACTGTTCTTGAACTCCTGAGCTCAGGCAGGTCTCCAACTCCTGAACTCAGACAATCCACCTGCCTCAGCCTCCCAGAGTGCTAGGATTACAGGTGTGAGCCACTTTGCTGAGTCTATCTATTTATTTTTATTTTATTGTAAAATAGGATGGCTAGCATTTCAACTCTTAATGGTTTATTGTTTACCAGCAATACTTTCATAATCTCTTGTTGCTTTTTTTTTTAAGACAGTCTTACTCTGTCATCCTGGGGGAGAGTACTGTGGCATCATAACTCATAGCAACCTCCAACTCTTGGGTTTGAGCAATCTTCTTGCCTCAGCCTCTCAAGTAGCTGAGACTACAGGTATGTGCCACTACACCTGGCTAGCTTTTTCTATTTTTATTATTTTTCTATTTTTTCATTTTTTAAATTAAATCATAACTGTGTACATTAATGCATTTATGGGGGGTACAATGTGCTTATTTGTTATACAACGTGGGAAGCTTACATCAAACTTGTTAACAAAACCATCACCTCACTTATTTGTTGTGGTAAGGCATTTATACTCCACTCTTAATAGTTTTTAAATGTACCATTGCATTGTGCACAATAGATGAGGTCCCACCAAATACCCTCCCTCATCCCAGCTTCTCCCCTCCCCTCCCCTTCCCTGAAGTATCCAATGTACTTAATACTATTATGAAACCAATATATAATCACCTACACTTTCATATGAATGATAGAACAGAACTATAGTTTTTTTCTTTTTTTTACTAGAGATGGGGTCTTGGTCTTGCTCAAGCTGGTCTGAAACTCCAACAATTCACCTACCTCAGCCTCCCAGAGTACTAGAATTACAGGAATGAGCCACCATGCCCAGCTCTTTTGCTGCTTATTTAAGATAGGTTCAGGACTTATAACGTGTATGTGTGTACACATGAATATGTTTCTAAGTAATTTGAAGACTTCAGTTATTGCTCAGAGATTAGTTTCATTCCATAAAATTTAGGTATGTCATTGTTCTTAATTTCACCTAGAACCTAAAGCCTGGGTATACCTTATTTGGATAATGAGCTAACTGCTAATTTGGTGCCTTCAGTCTGAATATATTGTAGCAATTTGGGTCTATGATCTCTTACTGAGTTTGGCTCTCACATACTCAGCACCAGATTCCAAATGCATTTTCTAATAAACGATGCATCTCCTTAGCAGTCAACTTCTCATAAGCTGTCTTTATACAGAAATATGGTTTAGTTCTTGCACCTGGATCTTTCCCTGCTGTCACATTCTCTTCACCAAGGAACTTCAAAAATGTGACAAAAAAGAAGATAAAGATAAATTGGGCATGAGAGAAAGCCGAGCTAATCTTCAAAGTATGGATATAGGATTTTGATAAAAATGGACTTAGTAAAAAGGCTAGGCATAGAAAGAGAGAGTAGAGAACTTTCAAAGGCCACATATATTGCTTTTTTTCCTCCTAGAGATAGGCCTCACTCTGGCACACAGGCTGGAGTGCAGTTGGGATGATCATAGCTCACTACAACCTAAAGCCCATGGGCTCAAGTGGTCTTCCCACCTCAGTCTCTGGAATAGCTAGGACTACCAGGCAAGTGCCAACAAACTTGGCAGATTTTTTTTAAGTTTTCTGTAGAGCCAGGGACTTGCTATGTTGCCCAGGATAGTCTCAAACTTCTAGCCTCAACTCTCACCTTGGCCTCCCAATAAACTGGGATTATGGGCATGAGACACCATACCCCACCAAGGCCGCATATATTCCCAATGGATAATTAAGTATTGCTGCTTCACAGCAGTGAAAAAATACCCCATCAGTGGTACTATGCACCCCTTCCACCCTAATTACTGATACTTTTAAAATTCTACCTTCAGAAATAAATGTCCTTTCTGAAAAGACAGATCCCTGTACAGTGGTTTCTATTCATTCTCACAGTATTGTGAATTTCAGTGTCTCAGAAAACAAGTTTTGAAGGAGATACTGGAGAGAAGAAAAGGTCATCACAGGGCAGAACAAAGAGACTGGGAACTTGGGAGATGAGAGGGTGGTAGAAATTGTGGAGGAAAGTACTTAAGTCCAACATGGTGACATTTAACTGCTTAATCAAAACAACTTCTGGTTTCTCGGACCTCTTTCCCTATTGAAGCAACCCACGTCCCCGAAACTCAAGTCTTATTTGTAACAGGAGCACAAAATTGGATGACAGCCACCAATTTTGTCAGCCCTAACCCACACCCAGGGAGAGCTGCTACTCTCAATTACTGCCTGGCATCTGAGAATTTTTCTCTTAAGAGAGATGACCAAAAGGGCGAGGTGTAGGTGACTGAATTCAGTAGCGTACTGTAACAACATGGTAAAGGCAAACAGGAATTCCCCATCTGCTCCCTTGTACATTTCTGCTGGGAGTATAAATTGTCTTGGTAAATAGAGATTGTTGGCAGGATATATCAATAAATTTTAAAAATGTGTCAATTTCACTTCTAGGAAGTACTCTTAAAAACAGAAAGAAATAATAGGCAAAAGATAACAGTTATAGTTGAAACTGACAGATCAAGTAAAAAATAAACGAGGTTATAGATTTGAAAAAAACAATCAATACATCAGTTTAATAGCTACATGTAGAACTCTGTATCCTATAGAAAATAATACAGTTTTATATTCATGGAACATTCACAATTTATCATAAACAAAGAGTTTATAGTCTCCATCTGTGATCTTATCCTATAAAATAAGAATAAAATAACAAAAAGACAAACTCTAAAAATCCTTAACTGCTTGAAAGTTAAGAAATATACTCCCAAACAAGCTTGTAATTAAAGAAGAAAATAAAACTGAAACTCTTTAATTTTACAGAAAATCACCAAAGTGTACACACTTAATACCCAAATATATTATGGGATACTATTAAAGTTATACTCAGGAAAATATATAAAGATTGAGAATTGACACCCTGTTGGTTTTTTTAATTTTTAGTAGAGTTGGGGATCTCACTTTTGCTCAGCCTAGTCCTAAACTCCTGAGCTCAGGAGATCCACCTGCCTTCACGCCCCAGAGTGCTAGGATTACAGGCCTGAGCCACCAGGCCCAGCCTTCCTCTGCTATTTAAACTACTAAAGATCCTATGTAATATTAAAAGACTCCATATGCATTTACTGAATCTAATATAATGCCACAGTGGCAGAAATCTAAACATGATATTAGAAATAACAAGACTACAGCCTGCTGTCACTTCTGAATATATACCAAAAATCCTAAGTGGAATATGAAATCTAGCAGGGCAACAAAGGAATAAAATATCATAACCAAACAGGGTTTATTCCAAAAATAAAAGAATGAGACTCAACATGAGAAAATACATCAATATATGGGTTTATATTATATTAATACATTCTAAAGGATTTTAAGCAAAATATAGCAGCCAATGCAATGAAAACTTAAAATAAAAGACAATGTTTAAATATGATAAAAAAAATAGCAAATACCATCCTAAATAGTGAAATGCTAAGACACTTCTCAGTAAGTTTTGTTTTGTTTTGTTTTGTCTTTTTAAAGAGACGGGATCTTGCTCTGTGACCCAGGCTGGAATACAGTGGTGTGATCACTTCACTGCAACCTTGAATGTCTGGGCTCAAGTGACCCTCCACCCTTAGCCTGCTGGACCACAGGTGAGGGCCACCATGCCTGGCTTATTTTGTTTTGTATAGACAGAGTCTTACTATGTTCCCAGGCTAGTTTCAGGCAATCCTCCCCACCTCAGCCTCCTGAAGTGCTGAGCCACCATGCCCACCCACCACAGTGTTTTTAATGTGTCAGCTAGGGCAAAAAAAAAAAAAGTATCTCAGATAAACCCAACAGGCTTTTAAAATTTAAAATTATCAATATGGCAAGATTATTATATATAAGAAAATACATAAAATTTAAAAAAAAACCTTTTTCTCCAGTGCTTTTTGTGGAGACAGAAAAAGTAACTCATTCACAATGGGGACAAGACTACGAAATACCTAGGAATCAACTTAAAGAGAAAGGTACTCAGCTCAGTGCCTGTGGCTCAAGCACTAAGGCACCAGCCACATACACCTGAGCTGGTGAGTTCAAATCCAGTCCAGGCTCGCCAAACAATAATGACAGCTGCAACCAAAACATAGCCAGGTGTTGTGGCAGGCGCTTGCAGTCCCAGCTACTTGGGAGGTGGAGGCAGGAGAACTGCTTGAGCCCAGGAGTTAGAGGTTGCTGTGAGCTGTGATGCCACAGCACTCTACCCAAGGTGACAGCTTGAGGCTTTGTCTCAAAAAAAAAGAGAAAGGTACTCTACCTATTTGAAGAAAACAAGGAAATATTAGAGAGAAGGTCCCAAAAATAAAACCTAAAAAAAATGCACAGATATACCATAATTCTAGAGGGGAAGACTTAACATCATAAAAATGCATTTCTTCTCAAAATTAATATATAACTGTAATACAATGATAATCATCATTGAAATTGAATATATTTTATAAATGGATAAAATTACAGTAGGACCTCTATAAATTGATCACCCAAAGGACTGTAACAAACTGGTCAACATATGAGAGTTGTCAACATGAGGAAGTTGGTAGGTTTACTGTACTGATACATCCATGTGGTGCATGTCTGGTCTATAAAAATTAGGTCAACTTAAAGAGGTGGTCAATGTAGGGAGGTGGTCAACTATAGAGGTTCTACTATACTTTAAAATGTATATAGAGAAATAAATATCTAAAAATAGCAAGAAACTTTCTGGGTGAAGGGCTCAAGTGCAACTTGACTTTACCTAACAAACACAAACAATGTAATCTAATTGTACATACCCTTATAGTCACCTGAAATAAGAATAAATAATAAAAAATAAAAATAGCAAGTAAATTGTTAAAAGAAACATCAGCTATTACCAAAAGTAAAAATTGACCCTAAGGCCACTATAATCAAAATAGGAAGGTATTGACAAAGGAATAGAAAATTAAATCAATGAAACAGAATAGAGTCTAGAATAGACTTAAGTATGCATGGAAACCCAACCAATATATGGCAAAGGTAGCATATCCATACAATGGGAAAAGGACTGTTCTTTTAATACGTGACCATGGCATAACAGAGATCTATCTGGAAGAAAAGAAGACTACATATCCTAAAATAAATCGAAACCTCATATCCAGGTGTATTAAAAACTTACAAAAAAATCACTGAAAATATGAAAAGAAAGTTTAAGGATGGGGAGATCTTCTGCAAACCACAAAACAATAAACGAAACCAAAACAGGGAAAAACAAAAACAAAAGCCAAACAGGGAAAAAAATTGCAACACATGTGACAGATAAAAGCCTAATATCACTGGGTATGGGGGCTCAAGCCTCTAATCCTAGGCTGAGGCAGGTGGATGCTTGAGTGGAGGAGTTGAAGACCAGCCTGAGCAAAAGTGAGACCCTGTCTCTACTAAAAATAGGAAAAAAAAAATAGCCAGGCACCTGTAGTCCCAGCTACTCAGGAGGCTAAGGCAAGATGATCACTTGAACCCAAGAGCTTGAGGTTGTTGTGATCTATGATCCCACAGCACTCTACCCAGGTCTACAGAGCAAACTTTATCTAAAAGAAGAAGAAGAAGGAAAAAAAAAAGGTTAATATCACACATATAGGCCAGGTGCAATAGCTCACTGCTATAATTCTTTTGAGAGGCCTAGGCAAAAAGACTACTTGAGGCCAGGAGTTCATGACCAGCCTGGCAAACATAGCAAGACCCCATCTCTAATAAATAAATAAATAAATAAATAAATAAATAAATAAATAAGAAAATCAATCAGGCACAGGGACACACACCTATAGTCCCAGTTACTTGGGAGGCTGAGGTAGCAGGATTGTTTTAGCCTAGGAGTTCAAGGTTACAGTAAATCATGATCATATCACTGCACTCCAGCCTAGGTGACAGAGTTAATACCCTGTCTCTAAAATAAACCAAAAAAAAATTAATGTCATTATGTGTGCATCCCTCTCCTCAGCTAATCAACTTCCTCTTCCTGAACAATTTCATTCATTCCTATGACTTTAACTGTAATTATATGCTGATCATACAAACATAACGAGGTGTGACAATTAAGTTCATGAACTTGCCACCTGTGCTTATGTTGTCAGCACTGTGCAAATTACTTGGTCAGAGCACATAACCTTGGTATATCAGTGTCTCACAGCTGTGTTTGTGTCTTGCTTAGGGGCATTAATTATTGTTGTTGTGTGTCCTGTGTGCCATCTAGAGAATGTTGGAGCTTGAATTAGAGTAAGAAACAAACATTACATTTCTTCTTAAACTTTGCAACAGTGGAAGTGAAATTGGGGACATGTTAGTCCAAGTTTATGAGAATAATGCCATGAAGAAAATGGCAGTGTACAAATGGATTAAACATTTTTCTGAGGGTAGAGAAAGCATCACTGATGAAGAGAGGTCAGGGCAGCCAGTAACAAGCAGAACTGATGAAAACATTGCAAAATCATTGCTGACTATGAGAAGAATAGGAGACCAAGGAAACATCAATAGTGAAACAGGAAAATCTTGGTATGAGGAAGGTGTGGCTCTTACATCACAACAATGCACCAGCTTACTCAGCACTGATTATGAGGGAACTTTTAGCCAATAAACAAATAACTATATTGGAACCCCCTTTCTGCTCCCCTGATCTGGCCAACGACTTTTTTCTTTACCCCAAGATGAAGAAAATATTGAACAGAAGATATTTGATGACATTTAGGACATCAGGGTAATACATGTACATCAACAGCCCTGATGGCCATTCCAGAAAAAGAGTTCCAAAATTTCTTTGAAGGGTGGAGTAAGTTCTGGTGTTGGTGCATAGCTTCCCAAAGCGGGTACTTTGAAGGTGACTATAGTGATATTCAGCAAAGAGGTATGTAATACTTTTTCTAGGATGAGCTCATGAACTTAATTATCAGTCCTCATACATTAATTCCTCTTTAAATTTGTGGTGTCCAGCTTTAAGCAGGCCCTAAAGTTTCCTTTAATCTTATATTTCTCTTAACAGCTCTCTCCACATCTCTACAGTAGCTATTCAAATCTCTATAGTCCTAAAACCTTCTGCCCCCTCACATCCTTTCTCACTAAGTAAAATCATTGACCTCCTTCTTCACAGAGAAACTAGAACTCGTCCCAGAGAATTCCCTCAAAGTTTCACAACAAACCATTTAACAAACATAACTGCATCTTCAACCATCTTTCTCTCCTCCCCTATTACAAAGAAGTGATAGTGGTCTTCATCCATTTACCTATGCTCTGCATTCCATCCTCTCCTGCCCTCTTGGGGTCCTTACTTGATCAATTTTCCTCTCTCCTTTATTCAACTCCTCCCTGCCAACTGGCTCCTTCCCATTGGCATTTAAAGATATTTAAGTCTCCCACAGCCATTACAAAGAAGACCCATTCATTTACTTCTCTGGGAAATACTCCTTCGAAACTCAGCTTCCACATTAAGTTTCCTAGTTTTCCTTCTGATCACTCTAACTCTTTTGCTTGTACTTTAAAAGCCAGTATTCTGAGAGTTCTAGCATACACAGTCTTAGATGGCCTCATCCATTATTATTATTTTGTTTCTGAGACAGATTCTCAACTGTTACCCAAGCTAGAGGATCCTGGCGTCAGCCTAGCTCACAGCAACCTCCAACTCCAGGCTTAAGAGATCTTCTGCCTCAGCCTCTCAAGTAGCTGAAACTACAGGAACCTGCCACAACACCCCATTAATCTTTCTAGTTTTAGTAGAGATGGGGTCTTGCTTTTGCTCAGGCTGGTGTCGAACTCCTGAGCTCAAGGAATCCTCCTACCTTGGCTTCCCAGAGTGCCGAGGTTACAGGCATGAGCCACCACTCCCTGCCACTTCATTCACTTTTAAGGCTTCAACTACCATGACAGTGCTTTGCTTGCATTTTTAAAAAGAGCTTTATTCATTCATAAATAACATGCCATAAAATCCACTCTTCTAAGTAGATAATTTAGTGAGTTTTGGTAAATTTACAGAATTGTGTAACCATTACCACAATCCAATTCTAGAACAATTCCATCACCTCAAAAAGATCCCCCTTTGCTTCTCTTACATTCATCTCCACCCTAAATCTCTCCCCTGAAATTGAGACCCATAGCTGCTCACCAAACATTTTCATTTGCATAACCACAAGCACCACAAACTCAGTATTTCCAAAACTGAACTCATCTCCTTCCCACAGCCTTTTCAATGAAATCTGGTTCTTCTTAATGTTTCCTCAGAAACCCAGGGCATTGTTCTTAGCTTCTCTTCTTTCTCCTTCCCTACATCCAATTAATCATCGCATCCCATGTATTTCACCTCCGAAATATAATTCAAATCTTCAATTCTATCCCTTTCTATCCTTTCTTTTTATTACTTCTATAATAATCTGCCCACCAAATTTTGGATCTGTCCACCAAAATCTCTTTCTAAATTAATCCATCCATCCATCCCTCCCATAAATATATGTTGAGTGCCTATTCTGTGCCATGCACGGTGCTACAACAGTTCCCCTGTCTGGTCTGTGTCCAGTCATTTATTTTCCTGATGTGTTTTTAATCTAGCAGCCAGGTAACATAACCCTTTAAAAGACATACTATGCCCATGCTTAAAATGGCTTTAAACTAAATTTCAACGGGCTTCCCTCTGACCTTAGGATACATTCCAAGCATCTCAACATGGCTTTTACAATCCTTTGTAATCAGGTCCCTCTGTGCCTCTCTAGTCTCATCTCTCATCACTCCCCTTAAAAGGTCACTTAGCAGATCAGTGCCTGTAGCTCAAGTGGCGATGGCATCAGCCACATACACTGGAGCTGACAGGTTCAAATCCAGCCCAAGCCCGCCAAACAACAATGACAACTATAATCAAAAAATAGCCGGAGTTGTGGCAGGCACCTGTAGTCCAAGCTACTTGGGAGGCTGAAGCAAGAGGATCACTTAAGCCCAAGAGTTTGAGGTTGCTGTGAGCTGTGACACCATGGCACTCTACCCAGGGCAACAGCTTGAGACTTGTCTCCAAAGGAAAAAAGTCACTTAGCTACCTGAGTTTTCTCATCTGAAAAAATGAGATTAATAGTGGGTACCTCAGAAGTGGATGAGAGGATTAAATGAGATAATACATGTAAAGCAGTTGACACAATACCTGGAGCATATTCAATGTCAATAAATGAACAAACGTTAGCTATTGATGATGGTGAGGAATGTTAGCCTTCTTCAGTCTCTGCTCTGAATTCCTATAGCACTTGCAGTTAGTATCACACAGTTTAGCACTGTGTTATCGATTTTGCATTACTCGCCAGTGCTTCATACTGCTAGTTCTGATTTTCCAACTAGACTATAAAGTTCTTGAAGACAAAGATATGACTTCAATGCCTGCTACATTCCTCTGTAGCACTTAGCACAATTCTAAACACATGGTAAAGCTTAATAAGTAGTTTTCAAAAAAGATCTACAAAGAAAAAAATTACAGAGGTTTTACTGATGCTTTATAAACACCAAAATACTAGGAACACCATTTGTGTTCACCTTCTGGGCTAATGATGTGTCACTAGGTTACCATGGGGGCTTGGCAGTACTCACTGTAGGTCAGTGGATGTTTTTTTTCCCCCAGACAGTTTGCTGCCAACATCCTGTTTTTGAGAGAAATATAGTGTGAAAGCATAAAGGTGTTTAACTCTATTCTTTGGCATGCAGACGATATGCAATTTACTACACATCCATGGTATTAGATTTTTACTTCTTAAATATAAATGTTCTCTCTCAGCTACCAGTATAATATAAATTCCATTTCATTCTAAAGCCAAAGGAGTCCTCCTGAAACACTTTGGACAACTTGGTTCATGAGTGGGTGGTAAGCAGAACCCCAGATAGCCAAAATGTTCAGAGCCCTTCAGCTGCTAGAACATCCCACACATTTTGCAAGAATTTCATTGTATGTGCTCTATAGAGTAAACTGGCATCTTGTGGCTGTTTCCCCTTCCTTTTTGCACACCATTGTTATCCTTCCCTGCCCAGTCCTCTCACCCACTAATCTTCCTCATGTCCTGGAGCTTGTCCCTGCACCTGGGATTTTTCTAATAAGACATTTTTGAGTATTCATATGCCTTTTGTTCTGTTCTCTATATCTATATATGAGGAATGCATGATTACTCATATAGAGATTGGGATGGGGGAGTTAAGGGTTGAACTGTGTAGTTCTATGTGACATGGGCTCCCATTGGTACAGTGGTCTCTCTTTTAGTTAAAGTTTTATTGGTTTAGAATTCTTCTAAAGCCAATGATTATTTTGTGCCTTTAATGTTACTAAGGAGAAGCTAGAAGAGGTTTTGGATATGGAGAAGAAGAGGAAAGCTTGCTCTGAACTCTTAGAAGAGAAAACATTTTCATCAGAGGTAACAAAAGGCAGCGTCCTCTAATTTTGTCCCAGTTTCTCCCCTTGTATGGGGAAAACACCAAAGGATTGAAAATAACTCTTTGAGGAGGGAAAAAAACCAGAGGTCAAACCAGTCCTCATGACCCAGTTTAAACACTTATTATCTCACTGGACAACATATCTCTCTTTCCACATACACCCACACGCACACACATACAAGAGATGAACACTTACGTAGCTGTCTATGAAACAGATAAACAGAAGCATAGTTAATGCAAGGGCATTATGATGCATGCTCTAGAGAGATGATCACCACAAAGAAAGGAATGCCCAGATACTGCTCTAATATCACCCCATGTTGATCCCACATGGACACAGAGTCACATAACATACCAAGTCTTATCATACAGACCTCTGTCGTTAACTAAAACATAACCACAATAATCAACTCTTTGCAAAATATTGCACATAGAGCCATGGACTGATGAATCTTGTTGGTTTTGCCCTTCACTTTTAATATAGCATAGTGATTAAGAGCAAACCCTCACTCTACCACTTACTCCCTGTGTGACTTTGTACAAATTACTTGCACATGCTCTGCTTCGGTTCCCCCTCTGTAAAATGAGAGTGAGAACTGTAGGTGCCTCATCAAGTTATTGTGCAGATTAAATGAGCTAATGCACTTAAGGCTATTGGGAGTAATGAGAGGTCTTAGAATTTCCTGAGATAGGGTAAACTTGGATTCAAATTTGATTTAGGGGAGAGGAGAGATAGTTGTGATGGGCTGAGGTGTGAGATTCTATTTCTGTCCTTAGGCAGTAAATTTCTGATTTCTTGGGTGTGTATGCACTTCTCAATAATCATTCCATCAAAGTACATGGATCCACCATTAATAGTAACAATACACTCTTTTGTCTGAGAATATATATATATATATATATATGTAGTCACTGTGGCATTATATCTATGATTTGTAGTCTGTTTTAAATGTGGTAACATCAAGTATACTTTTGAGGACATTTTTCCTGCCAAACTCTCTGTAACTGTTAAGAAAACCTGTGTCTCTATCAATACTACTTTTATCCTGAAATATGGTCGTGCACACTCTAGAAGTGGGACCTAGCCAGGGAGTCTCAGCAAGGATGTGTGGGCCTCAGAGCAAACTGAATGGTTAAGGCCACTGCTGATACCTGGAGCTGCCCACCCTATTTTCACCCCCAACATAGCACAAAAATAATCTGATCAAGTAAATACCCAATCACGGGCACTAATGCTTCCTTCAGCCAACACTAGCAGTAGTTCTTCCTCTCCTCCCTACTCCACCACGCTGTTAAGATATGGAGAGCTTTCATGTCATTTTCTCAGTTATAGTTTTAAAACATTCTGATTCTACTCTTAGAGAGTTTCACTTGTACCCCTGTAAGATATACCTCAAATGAAGGCTGTGTTGATCAGTTTGATGGAAGTATTTCGGATTGCATGTGAAAACCCCACACTGTACCCCAGAAGTGTATTAATGTACATAGTTACCATTCAATAAAAAAAAAAAAAGATATGGAGAGCTACTCTGGCTTATCCAATATAGGCCAATGGCAAGGGTATAGAAGAGGCTTACCATGGATCTGGGAATGCCAATCTCTCAACTAGACCATATGTTCTTCTAGAGCTATTTAGCGGGGAGAAATAGAGAGTATTCTCCAGCTATCTCCTACCTATTTGAACACAAATGAATCAGTGGCAATTAAACATCTTCTCCAACTAGGCTGCACAGTGCAGTAGAAAGAACATGGACTTTGGAGTCAGAAAGATGTAGGACTGAGTCCCAGCTTACTGTCTGTGTGACCTTGAGTGAGGGGTATAATTTCTCTGACTCTCAGGTTCCTCATTTGCAAAATAAGAATATCACCAACCATATCACAGAGTTGTCATAAACACTACATGAGATTAGAGACAAGAGCCACCTCTAACACAAGTGCCCAGAAGAAATGCTTCAAATATGATTCTCTCCCCCTCCCATCCCTCCTTACTATACCTCACAGCCAGACTCCTTTAGTCAGGCAGGAACAAAAAGGACATCTCAATGGCTGTGTGCATGTCTGTTTTGATGACAGTTGATTTCATTTTAGATTTTGGGGGTTTTAATTTGTTTGGTTTGGGTTGGGTTTCTGACAGAAGAGACTAGAAGTAGGAGTAGAATTGAAAATATTTAAAGGTACAGGACAGGCTTGATAGGGCTTTAGCCAAATTATCAGTATCCCATTAATTTTCCAAGAGCATACTGTAAATGGAGAATCTAGGCAGACTGTATAAAGAGAGCAGTAAGCAGGAGAAGCCTAAAATTAAGCAAGCATTCTGGTCATTTAGCAAGTAACCTGATTTGAATTTGAACACTGAGAAACTGATCTGTAGAAAGGCAGCAGATGGGAAATAGGACTATAAAAATGAGCTTTGCACCCAAGGACAGTACACAAATGGAATAACAGTATACATACGCCTACATGCATGGTTATGGCTATAAAAACATGACCATACCTGAAAGCTCACCTACTCTATAGCTGTGAGGGAGGAGGGGGAAAGAAGAGAATGTTAATCCTAACTCATTTTATCCTTATCCCTGTCATGTGTCCATATCCTCCAAATATTTCAAGTGCAACACTTAATGTCTTCAAAAATGTCATTTCACTGGAATACATCCAGAATTGTCAAAAGCAGTTTTGAAAAAGGTATCTGAAATTATAAAGTGTTTTCTGGTATAAAAATATGCTGTGCTTACACTTGAGAATGCACTTGATTTAGGTTTTTCATCTATATTAAATGTCAATGCTATATACTTAATAAGATTGAGTATACACTCTGAATTAGTCATTATAGTAGTAAAAATTAATAGACTGACTAGGTCACTGCACTTCTTTTCCATTTTCTGCACAGTGGATTCAAAACAGGTATTTCACTCTCACAAGGTGCTGGTAGTCCAGCTCCTTGTCAGGAACTATTAGTCTACTCCCCTTGCTCTTTTGTCTCTCACAGAAGTACCCACAGAACATTTTGACTGATGAACATTTAAAAGTTCCTAAATAACTCTCTTTCTTTTTAAAACCACTAGAGATGAAAGCATCTGTCCTTCCCTAAAACTTGTCTTTTGCCCTTGCTTAGAAGCAGTAATCAAGAGGAATCTGGGTGAGATCAAAGGCAAGTTTACTTAAGTATTGACATACAGAATCCTTTAGATATTCTTGCAGAAAGGCAGTAAATATTTCCCTACTAATAAAATTTGTTTAAATTAGTAACTGCAAACTAGCAGACTATTGAGCAGAATAATCCTCTTTAGTGCACGCATCACCTTTGCAGAGGTACTGGTGGGTTATTTAATAATTTAAAAGGGCCATATGGCTGAGATTCCCACCATTTTTGTTGCTGCAATTTTATTACCACTCCCTCTTCCTAAGGAATGGTATATATATATATGTGTGTGTGTGTGTTTGTGTGTGTGTGTGTGTGTGTGTGTGTATGTGTACAGCAGAGACAGGGTCTTGCTCTGTACTGTGATGACATCATAGTTCACAGCAACCTCAAACTCCTGGGCTGTTGTGATCCTCCTGCTTTAGCCTCCCAAGTAGCTGGGACTACAGGTGTGCGCCTCCATGCCCAGCCAATTTTTGTATTTTTTTTGTAGACATAGGGTCTTATTCCTGCTCAGAGTTGGTCCAAACTCCTGACCTCAAGCTATCCTCCCACCTTGGCCTCCCAGAGTGCTGGGATTACAGACATGAGCCACATGCCCTGGCCTCATAGATACATTAAATTTGAAATGGATTGTAAGCATTTGAGAATGATTGTTCTCCCCACTCTCAGAAATAGTGGCAAATACCTCTGGAAGTCCTATGGTCAGGACTAGGAATCTCTGGCAAAAGATGTAGTGCCCACAAGCACTACTATTAGTACTACTGCTGCTAACAAATGTTCCTACATTTACTTCTCTTCCTCTTCCTTTATCCTCCCTCTCCTCCTCCTCTTCCTTCTTCTTTTCCTAATACTACCGGCTGTTTATTGAGCTTCAACTATATGCCAAGTACAGCAGCAGGTGCTTTACATGTACTGTCTTATTCTCCAAGTTATCATCAAGCTCAGATGATGAAACTGAGACTCAGAAATTATGTGTTCAAGGTTACACAGCTAGCACGACTCTAATCTGTCCAACTCCAAAGCTACCACATCACTCAGCATCCCAGGACCTATATACCATTTCTAGGAGGAGCAAGAAACTGAGACTTCGGAGCTGGGCAAGAGGGTCCAGGGTCACAGAGGTGTCTGGACACCAAGTCAGGAAGGGAAGTGAAGCATATGTGGTCAGAGGCAGTGGATTTAGTGATTCCTATTGTTAGCTACCCAGTAATGGAATAATAAACAACTAGAATGTTATATCTGCATTTGTGAATCTGACTTTTCCACACTTCAAAGGGATATGTGTAACAACTACTATCCTATCATTCTCTCTTCACCTTCATGATTAAACTTCTCACAATCTGCATTTCTTTATAACTTACTTGCTCCTTCCTACACCTCTTTGAGGCTATCTTCCATTCTCACCTTTCCACAGAACCTTTTCCTTCAAAGGCCACTAAAGATATCTTCTATAATGTCTCGCTCCAGTGGACTCAGTCAAATCTTCCTCCTCTTACAGACCTTTTAGTCCTTTGATATTTTGATCATCTGTTTTTCTTGGTTTTCTTTCTCCCTTGACTGCTCTATTTCTCCTTTGCTGTCTTCTAGAATTTGCATCCTTATTTCATATCCATTACTCAATACAAGTCATTCTCATGATAGGTTTAGGAACAACCACTGATGAACAAGAAACACCATGTGGTGTATACCTTGGCCTTGCAAAAACAAAGTACAATGGAGCAGTTAGGGGCTCAGGCTCTAGAGATAAAGTGCCTGGATTCAAATTCCCACTGTTACCTACTGGCTGCATGACCTTGGCAAATCACTTAAATTTTACTGTATCTCTCTTTATTGATAAAGCAGTAATAATAACAGTCTCTATCTCAGAATTGTTGTAAGGATGAAATGAGTTAACACATATAAGGTACTCAGCTGGAAAAGAAGAAATTCTTAGTGATACTTATTATTGTAGCCTTTACAATAGTAATTGAAGGCGCTAAGAAAAATTTTCCCCAAAACATGACTACTTGACATAAGAGTATTTTGAATTAAAGGCCATTCACAATTAGAAATCATCTACTTGCATAAAACCAGACTGAACAGATCAGGGGATCAAAAGGGGATAACTGACTTCCTTTCCTCCCCCTGAAAGCTAGCACACCTGGCCCAAATCATTTAAAACAAAATACTTGCCTGGGTGAGGTGGCTCACACCTGTAATCCCAGCACTGTGGGAGGCTGTGGAGGGAGAATTGCTTGAGCTCAGGAGTTTCAGACTTGTCTGAGTGAGAGTGAGACCCCAACTCATAAAAAAAATGAAAAACCCAGCTAGGCACCATTTCCGCTTCTGGAGGCTGAGGCAGCAGGATGACCACAGCTCAAGTCTGAGGTTTCAGTGAGCTATGACACCACTGCACTCTGCTCAGGGCATAGTGGGACTCTGTCAAAAAAAAAAAAAAAGTGGAGGGAAGGAAGGCGGGAGGGAAGAAAGGAAGGAAGGAAGGAAGGGCAAGGAAATAAAAAGAAAAAAATCAGGCGGCACCCGTAGCTCAGTGGGTAGGGCACCAGTGACGTGACACCAGAGCTGGTGGGTTCGAGCCTGGCCCAGGCCTACTAAACAACAATGACAACTACAATAAAAAAAAATAGCCAGGCGTTGTGGTGAGCGCCTGTAGTCATAGCTACTTGGGAGGCTGAGACAAGAGAATCACTTAAGCCCAAGAGTTGGAGGTTGCTGTGAGCTGCGATGCCATGGCACCTTACCAAGGGTGATGTAGTAAGGCCCAGTCTCAAAAAAAATAAAATAAAAAATAAAAACAAGGAAATAAAAAAGGAAAAATAAATACAATATCTGTCTCTCAGGTTATTTTACAAGTCAATCTGTTTCCCCTATCTATTCATCCTCCTCAGCAATCACTTGCAGTACCTACATTCGACATTCTACCCCCACTTCTAAAAGGTATCTGACCATCATTCAGACATTGGGTAATCATTCTTGTGATTCTCCCCTGCACATGGTATCTGGAAATAAATCTTTCTCTCATTAATCTGCCTTAATTGTAAGTTGATCTTTCAGTGAACTATGGGGGCAGAAAAGGCAAGTTTTGCCATGGCCCCTACATAATATCTGAAACCTTGATTTTTTTTTACCAGAAAAGAATAATTCACTTTTGGTATTTTATTTTTTTGTGACAATTTGACTTTGTCACCCTTGGTAGAGCTCTGTGGCGTCATAGCTGACAGCAACGTCAAACTCTTGGGCTCAAGTGATTCTCTTGCTTCAGCCTCCTGAGTAGCTGGGACTACAGGCACCCGCCACAACACCCAACTAGTTTTGGTAGAGATGGGGTCTAGCTCTGGCTCTGGTTGGCCTGGAACTCCTGAGCTCAAGCAATCCACTGCCCTAGCCTCCCAGAGTTATAGGCATGGATCACTGTCCCCAGCCTTTCTTTTGGTATTTAATTTTCAAAATGTATACCACCCCTCTCTAATCTCATCAAAAGTATCACAGTCTTTCTACTCATTTTTGGAAGGTCAGTTTGTTGTTGTATTTTGAGTGACAAACAATTGGACTGGAGAGCAGTCTTAGGCTCTTCTCATTCTACCCATTCTCCCTGGATTTAAATGTTAATGAGACTTCCAAGTCTATCCCTTTCCCAGACCTCTCTCCTGACCTCCAGACCAAGCCAGCCAGCTGCCTACTGGGCATTTTCTACTAGACTCTCTGATCTCAGCACAACAAACTTCACATAGCTAAAAAAAAGCTTGCCTTTTCTATTTCCTAACCCAGTTAAAGGCAACAAATCCATTCGGTCACCCAAGCCAGAAATCTGTGGATCATCCTCATACTTATTTTCTCTCACCCCTTCACCCATTAACTGATTGACAAGTAATACTGATTCTCCCACTTAGAAAAGTTTTGAATTTATCTTTTTCTCCCTAATCCTACTGCTACTATTTCAGGTTAGGCCTTCATCACTCCCTGGATGAATAGAGGTCTAAATGAAATGAGTCTCTGCCTTTACATTTGGCCTTGCTCCATCTTCCATACTATAGTTATAGAAATTCTTCTTAAATGAAATTTTATTCACCTGCTCAAAAGCCTTCCATGGTTCCCTAGATATTTCAGGATAAAGTCCAAGTACCTATTCTTGGCATTAAAAGCCTTCCATTATCTGGTCCAGAGCTACTTCTCCACACTCACCTCTTGCAATGATTCTCACATTTACATTCTAGCCAAACCAAACTTTTGGCGGTTCCCTGAACATCTCTATGCTAATCACTCTTCTGTGTTCCTAAATGTGGTCCCCTTCACTCCCTTATCTAATTTTTTTTTTTGAAATAGAGTCTCACTATGTCACCCTCAGTAGAGTGCAATGGGCTTAAGCGATTCTCTTACCTCAGTGTCCCAAGGAGCTGAGACTACAGGCGCCTGCCACAAGGGCTGGCTTTTTATTTTTATTATTATTATTTTTTTGCAGTTGTGGTTGTTTAGCAAGCCCAGGCCAGGCTCAAACCTGCCTCAGTGTATGTGGCTGGCGCCCTACTCACTGAGCTATGGGCGCCAAGCCCTTATCTGATTGTTGGTGGCAAAATTTTATTCTTCTTTCAAGATAACTTGAGTTTTATTTCCACTCTATGATCTTTCCTAAGTTCCTCAGACAGACAAAATTTTACTCTTATTTCAAGATAACTTGATTTTTATTTCTATTCTATTATCTTTCCTAAGTTCCTCAGGCAGACTTAAGTGTTTCTTCCTTCAAGTTAGCTAGTTCCTCAGGAAAACTTGGGTGTTTCTTCCTTCAAGTGAGCTAGTCACCTTGAATTTACCTTCATTATAATAATTATCACTTCACATTCTATTCACCATTTTACCTGTCAGGTTCTAACCAGTCTGTGCCTTCCTTGAGGGTAAGAGCTATTTTCCTATTTATCTTTATGCACCCAGTGCGTAAGGTTCCATTTTGCCCATAGAATGTTCTCATTTCCACCTCCTCTAGTATCTCTGCTCTTTATCTCTGCAGAGAGAGTAATGTTTTTCTCCTTTAACATTTGGCTAAAAGGCATTTTCTCTACTAAAGTTTCCCTGATTACACTCACTTCACTCTAATCAATCCTTCATTTTATGCATATTATGTCCTCAGTGTTTGTGGAGGGCTCCTCCAACAAACATGTTCGTGGTTTAATGGGTTAGACTCCATTTCTTCTTTTAGCTCAACCACCCTAAAACCTTTAAGGATCATCTGTTGAAATCATTCATAGCAGTGATTTTTAACATTAATTTCTTTTGAAAGGCCTGTTTTTTTTACGCATGGAGAAGCAGTCAGACATCTATTATGTAGACTCCACGACTCCTGACCTTCTCAAGCCAAATATCCTTCCTGTGAGCAATAGGAGCAGAAAGGGTAGAACACCACTGCACTTATAAACACTGAACTCTGAAGAGAAAGATTTCCAACCTAATCAAGAGGAGGACCCTGTCTCTACTTAAAAATCAACAACAACTAGCCAGCCTTGTGGTAGGCATCTGTAGTTCCAGCTATTGGGGCAGCTGAGGCAGGTGATTGAGGTTGCTGTGAGCTATGGTGATGCTACCACACTCCACCCAGTGCACTCTACCCAGGCGAGTCTCACACACACACACACACAAAAATAAAAATAAACAAAAATAAAAGGAAAGAGAAAGAAAGATTTCCAAAAGTGCTGGAAGCTAAGACCTATGGGCAAGACAGATTGACATTTCTCAAACTAAGAAACGCCTCCCCACCTCTTCTAATTCATCTCCTTTCTCTCTTGTTTCTGCTAAACTTGAGAAGTGCCAGAAGGAAATCTAACTACCCATGCAGCCTCCGGGACGGATTAACCCATTGTACCGCAGCAGTGCTGGAGAGGCACAAAAGAAGGTGGTACACAAAATACCCAAAAAAGTGCTTTAATATACTCAGTGCCCTAAAAGCTAAGAATAACACTAAATAAGTAAAATTCCAAGGGCCATACTACATGTGTTTGTACTCCCTAGATCTCATGCTGCTTTGTAAATAATCCTCCTCACTAGATACTTTGTTTGCCCTAACTAGACTGAAGGTTCCTGGAGTCATCAACCGGGTATATTTCTTTTGGAGCCCACAAATTGCCCACCATACTCAATACACAGTGTAGGCTCAAGAAACACTATTGACCAACTAAGTACTAAGTAATTACTTTTCCCCTCACTATGCTTCAGGAATGCTTATTAGTCACAAAAACCATGAAGTCTTGGAAGCCAAGAGGAAGTAAGTATCCATCTGTTGGTATACATTTTCCCTTGGCTATGCATTATACAGAAGTTTCCTTTGGAAATGTAAACAAAGGATGCCTGATGAGCCAAGACAAAGAAAAGCTATATATAGTGATCAAGTGGCTACAGTAGCAAGGTCAAAGCGTTCCCTTCCTTAACCTGAGTAGGGGGAGTCTTGGGGTTGCCCCTACCTCCTTCCCATGCTCTCCAGTCCTGACAGAAAACATTTTCCAGCTGCCATCTACTGAATTCTGAAAACTGGGCAACAACGAAAACAATCTACCTTACCATCAAATTCAGTTATGGAATTCGTGGTGATCTTAATCTCTGTTTCTGCAATAATAGGAAGACTGCAGCTTTGTTTACTTTGTGAGGAGAATAGAGAACAAGGAGAAGGGACTAGCATAGGGAGGCGGTATTTACTGTCCCTTTATGAAAAGCCAATCTGTGACAAAAACATTTGCAGACAATAAGGAAGGGGAACAGGTTTGGCAGGAAAATAGTCCATTCCAGTTTTCTCAGAAGTGCCTTAGCCAGGCATCCTCCACACACACACACTGCCCAATGCCTGGTTTACATACACTGTGAATATAGTCATTCCCTATACACAAATCTGGGTTAGATAAAATGAAAAAATTCTAAATCACTCTTCAGTGTCTGGTTCTCATGACTGCCAGTCTCCTACTCTTTATTCATTTTATAAAGTATTTATGAAATCTCAGTCCCTTCATTAACTACATTTCTAATCCTGAGGCTCGTCCTAAAGGCTTTTGGACACACAGGCTTTGTGTTGAATGAGTATAATAAAGTAGCCTGGAATCACCTGATTATTAAGAGGAAGTTAAGGGCACATTCCTAACCTTTCAGAAGGGATGATGTCATGGAGGACAGCCATGGTCTTCCATAAAGTATCCTGTAGAATTCCTGTCAAAGAATCCTAAACTGATAGCTCATTATTCTTTCCCAGTTCTTAGTTAATGTTTTTATTCCATTGTCTGTATTTCCTGCACATGTACATCCACATCAGGGTGGATGTGGGGGTAGATACTGTGTCTATGCTGTTTTCTTTGCACCTGGGATAATGCCAGACATAAAGAGGTATCGGTAAAAGTTTACCTTCTGTGTAACTAGAGCAGACAGTAGCCTAAATGCACCCCTATGGGTGATTCTTAAGTATCTACTTAGCTGGTTCATCATGGGGCTATTCTTTCTTCCTGCTTTACTTACATATGGCAGCACTAGTGTCACCTTATTTAAGACTCAGCCAGGAACACTAAACTTCAGAAAGGCACTGTTAAAACACTGCCAGTTACCTAAAAGGCCACAGTTTGAGTCCTCCTCTATGAACACAATGGTGGATTGTTTTAGGAAACTTGCTCCTTCCACTTTTTGAAAAGAGTGGGGCTCTGAATATAAATGCTTGATTGGCAGGATAGGCTGGGAAAGGTTAGAACAGGGTATGATTGGGTGAGGCTGGTAAGGGTGATAAGCTCCTCAGGGACGGAGAGATGAGACATTTTAAGGGTCCTAAAGTGAATGAGCAATTAAAATAAACTGCTTTGCTATTGTGACTACAACTTGTTGCTCTGTACTTAATAATCATTTTGATGAGAATGAGGAAGGTGATGATTATAATTTCTAGCTACATTTTATTCACTATTAGCTGTTACCCCACCTTCAATCATGCGAATTCTAAACCCAGGGATCCATTATCTTGTCTCCTGCTTACAGTACTCCCTTGTCCCTTCACCAGTGTGGATTTCTTTCACTGTAATCTAACAGCATAATCAGAAACTCTAACAGAGTGGAGCATAGAGGGATTCTGATTAGCTGAAAACCACTCTGAAATATTTTCTATGTTGTTTCTCCCCATCTTGGAAAGGATGGGATAGGAGAGAAAATGGACAGAATAAAGAAAGTCCATTCACAGAATGAGGAGCCATGAAATCTGGAAAGAAGATGAAGGTCATGTGCTCAGTTCAACTCCTCATTTCATAGGTAAGGACACTGAAGCTGAGAGGCTAAGTGAATTATTCACATTCATACTACTAGTTAACAGAAAAGCCAAGTCTAGATCAAAGTTTTGATCTAGAACACATTCCAGTGTTCTTTCTTTTCATTCCTCAGGCTTCTACCCAAATCCTATACCTCATTCTCCAATCTCACACCTGAGTTTAACCAATATCTTATATACCCTACATATAGCACCACTCTCTTCCATAAATGGAGCGTTCAACAGGAATTACATTTGTATGGTATGTTCATCATATAAATACACTATACTTGAAGAATCCCAGTATTTTAAGAAATCCAGATGAATAGAGGGTGGAGGGTTACTCATATAGTAAGAGGATTCTTTGCTTTACAAGATCCTCCATAGTCTCTTAAATAGGAATCCTCAGGTAAGATTAAGATACAAGATTTTCATAAAATTATTTTATTACTTAAAATAAAATGAATCTTTTTTTCTTTTTGCGACAGTGTCTCACTGTGTTGCCCTGGGTAGAGTGCTGTGGTGTCAAACTCTTGGGCTTAAGTGATTCTCTTGCCTCAGCCTCCTGAGCTGGGACTACAGGCACCCACCATGACACCTGGCTATTTTTTTGTTGCAGTTGTCATTGTTGTCCAGCAGGCCTGGGCTAGGTTTGAACCTTCCTGCCTCGTGTATGTGGCCGGCCCCCTAACCACTGAGCAACGGGTGCCAAGCCAGAAATAAAATGAACTTTGAAATGTTACATTTATATGTTATACAAGTAAGATCAGATTATCAGGCTCTAAATAGAATTGAAACATTTTTATCCAATCACCACCACCGGTATCCTATAGTATTATACCCAACTTGTTTACACCTGAAGCTCTGCCATCAGCCCTTCAACAAAATCAACACAAAACCAAATGCTACCTACTGCTAGTTTCGTGGTCTTGAGAAAGAAAAATCGGTAACATCTTTTATTGTGTCCACCTATTGTAAGCTCTGCTCTAAGATTTGATGTACATTAAGAATTTTTTACAGTCTCACACTCATACAGCACTTTACAATTCACAGACAACTTTGAGACAGATACCATTTGCTGATGACAAGAGTAAGTGGAAAGGTGATGAGTGAGGACCAGGTGGGATGCATGGTATAAACAGGACCACAGGCAGGGGAGGAAGGGAGGAAAAGCCAATAAGAGGAGAAACAGTCCTGATAGTGACCTTAAAAACAATATTGCACTGAATGAAACTCACCCAAGGATTCCCAACTTCCCTATGACACCCCAGTAATCTCTTTAAGGAGTGATAATGTCCAGTTTGATGAAGGAAGAAGCATCCTTTCTGTCTGATTCACACATTGCCTACTGTTTGGAAAGGAGAAAGAATTGTCCGTCCCTTGGACTGTTGTCCCCCCAGTCTGTCAGTACAACCTAATTTTTTAAACCATAGATATCTGTCACTTTTTTTTTTGGAACAAGTATTTTAAAGGAATAAGACTTTCTAGAACTATCATTCAGTCTTTCTCTCCAAATGACTGAGCTACACTCTGACAAAAGTGAAATCCCCTAAAGGATCAATGATCCCAGTCCTCTGAAAGAATAACAAATGTTTCTGTTACATACCTCAACCTGCTGGCAGATCTGTATTAGTTTGGCCATTTGATTTTCTAGTTCGCTGTTGCGCTTAACCAGGTTGGTGAGGTTCATCTCCAGGGTTTGCTGTCATCGCAGAGAGCATGATGTCAGAGACAACAGGGAAGACAAGAAAAAGGAACAATAAACTTGAGAATCTATGTCATGTGAACATTAGTCAGTCAATAAACAAATAGTTCAAAGATTCATTTAGCATGTGCTATGGGCCAAGCACTATTCTAAGTGCTAATAATAATGCCGTACACATTTGCTCATTATGAGGATACAAATGACATTCACAACTTTGTGAATGTAGGAATTTATTGACATTAAAGCAATCTTATGTTTTCATTTTTTTTTGGCTTTTCTAAGTATTTCATAGGCAATTTCATTTGCCCCTCATAGTAATCCATGTGTATTTATCTCTTTTACGATGAATAGACTAAGAAAACTATTCAGATAGTCCTTGACTTACAGGGCAGCTATATCCCAATAAACCTGAAAGCACATTTTCAGCTTAAGATATTTGCAACTTACAACTTACAATTTTCAACTTACAATCCATCATAAGTCAAGAATGTAACTCCATCATGAGTGAAGGAGCACCCTGAATGCACATCACATTTGCACTATAACAAAGTTGAAAAACCATACATAAGTTGAACCATCATAAGTCAGGAACCGTAATAATTACTGAAAGTTTGCCAGACACTACACCAGGCAATTTCATATACACCATTTAAAAATCATAACTGCCTCACAAAGTAGGAGATGTCAGCATTTTACTGAGAAGAGAACCAAGTTCAGAGTGAAGTTAATGTGTTTTGCATAACCATATAATTAGTATGTGGCAAAGCTGGGACCAGAACCTCAGGCCAGAGCTTTGCCCCAGTGTCCTTGATTTTTTTTTTGTCTTTTTGTTTGTAACATATTTATCAGCAGGGTCCTTTAGGAAAAAAAAAAAAAAGAGGTAGACCAGGCATGGTGGCTCACACCTGTAGTCCTAGCACTGTGGGAGGCCAAGGAAGGTATAATGCCTGAGCTCAGAGGTTCAAGATCATCCTGAGCCAGAGTGAGATCCCCATCTCTACCAAAAAAAGCTGGGCATTGTGGCAGGTGCCTGTTGTCCCAGCTACTTGGGAGGCAAAGGGAAAGAGAATCGCTAAAGGAAGAAAAGAAAAAAAAATTAAAAACCCAAAAAACTTCAAACTAAGATGAGTGAAAGCCAGTTGAAATTGAAAGCAAAATTAAAACAAGAAAAAGAAAGAAAAAAGAGAGGTAATATTTTGGGTTTGGCTTTCATCAAAATCTAGCATTGTATCTCACGGCTTTCCTTGTTTGCCACTGTGGCATTGCCCAAAGGTGTCAGACTTCAAAACACAAAACCTGACTGTATCAAGGGAGGGCATACATTGCTTACTATTGCTTACTGGTACACAGACTCTTCTAGGTACATATTAGGAGCACTTTGCACATCTGCTGAATATAACGTGGTTGCAATTGTACTTGGAACTCTAGCGTTTTTCAGCTGTGCAAGCTACCCTCTCTCCTATTCCTTATGTGAAAAATAGAATGTTATTTCATCCTTGATTGATTATGCGTTTTGATTCCTCCCCATTCTCAAGTCTTTAGTTCTAGTAGCTGCCTCTCCTCCAGTACCCGACCCAATATCTACTCCTTTCTGAATCGCCATCCTAATATCCCATAAAGTTTGTTCCAAATATAATACCCCTCGCCCCTCATCTCTGCCCTTATTCTAATAGCATTCCTTCCCTTAGTCATGTTCATTGTTTCATTGCCATCTCCATGGTTCCTATGGTTTGTAGTTCAAAGTTCATGCTTTTGAAAAAGTGGATTGGAGGAGCAGAAGGGAGAGGGGAGACACAGAGGAAGAGAGGGGACTTGTGTATTCAGCTCTTGTCTTGTCTGCTAAGTAGCTGTGGCTCCTTTATATCCTTCGCACTGTTCCCATGAATATATCCCAGAGGATATATTCATATAGATAGATGTGTTTCTAGGCAGGGTAGATGGATTTCACTTGTTCTCTAGCTAGATTATCAGGACAAGCTTAACCCTTACCTCTGTTCTTGCCAGATCTCTTTCATTGTCTTTGGCTTTATTTCCACAAAATGATCTTTCACAATTTATTCCACTGTTTTTGGCTTGGGGGCACAATATCTTCCCTGATCTTCTTTAATCCCACGACTATCTGGACTTTTGGCCTTCCTTTTTTTGGGGGTCGGGGCTGGGTTTGAACCTGCCACCTCCAGCATATGGGGCCAGCACCCTACTCCTTTGAGCCACAGGCACAGCCCAATTTCTGGCCTTCTTAGCAAGGACAAGAGGAAGAAAGAAGGAAAAAGGAGTTGCAGCAATCATTGATTTGGGCATGATCTCTAAGCTAAACTGATGTCAGGGGAAACGAGAAAAAAGAAATGGTAGTTCAGGGATTTAATACAAAAATATATTGAGTACCTACTCTCTTCAAGGTGCACTGACTTCACAGATGAAGAGGAGGTAAAATTAAGATGAGTCTTGAAGGATAAATAAAATTTAATGGATAGAGATGGAGGGGGGCAGGGTGTTCCAGGTACAAGGAAAGAAAATAAGCAAAAGTAAAAAGAAATAATGTCTATGGCATGTTCAAGAGCAGTAGTTTAGTTTGGCTAGAATGGAAGGTACAAAAAGAGTGGTAGAGGACAAGGCTAGAAACAGAGATTGAGGCCCCATTATGAAGGTCTTGAATGCCTAGGTGAGGAGTGAGTCTATGCCCTTTTTTTTTTTTTCTGAGCATTAGGGGTTTACCAAAGGCTGCTGAGCAAGGTAATGGCATAATCAGGGCTGCATTTAGGGGATTAATCTCACAGCAATGTGCGAAGCAGACAGAAACAGGAAACCATGGAGGGCAGGGACACTGGTTAGGAGGCTGCAGTTGGTAATATTCAAGAAAGTTGGTAATGCAAGTCTGGGCCAAGCTAAGAGGATAATTGAAATAAATGTGTTTCAAGAAAGGATTTGTCACTGTCAAATATACAGAGATTACAAGAAACATGAGGATTGATAAAAGGCAGCTGGATTTGATAATTAGAGGTCACAGATGACCTTTGAAAAAGGACTTTAGTAGGATTTTGGAAGCAGATGCTAAATCATACAGGGTTAAATAGTACGTTGGTAGCCACAAAGTAGAGGCTGCCAAGACTCGACTCCTCTTCAAGTTTGGCCATAAGGTGAACATGATAGAGCTACAGTTTGATAAAAGAATCTAGCTTAAGCCAGAGAGTGGGAATTGGTAATAAATCCAATTAGTTGATGAGTTCCTCTGTCAGAGTAGTACAAATTCCTAGATCAATGGAAATTTCATATATCACAAATGAATATATTGATATATTAGGTCAATATAATGTAGATAGATGAACCCAGAGCTGGTAATAATATTAGAAATCTATGTTTCCAACTATAATGCATTTCTATTCAAACATGGGATTCCACAGGGAGAATGTTTTTATCAAGTACATGTGACCTGTTGCAAAACTAGTCATGAAACTAATATCTCATAAATAATTCACAGTGCAGAGCAGGACTAAAATCCCTGCTGAGTGTTCCTCATTTATGGCCCAGAACTGAGACTCATGGCTTCTATAAAGCCACTGAAAACAAAGATTAGGGCTGAACACATAATTTTGGGTCTGGATGGGTTACCATCACAGAATTATGGCAAATGGTTAGTTTGCTCTGGCCCCTTAGCAATTTACAAAATGCCAGCACATTTTAACAACACAGAACCAGAACTGACAAGATGACTCTAATTTCAACTTTACTTCATTAATATGAAAATGCTTTGAAAAATAAATCTTTGGCTAATGAAAACACCATCTGTTGATGGCTTTTTGCCACTGTTTTCTTACATTACGAGACATAATTTGAGGAAAACACCGAACGTTTACTTACTCACTTCCTATTCATTTACAAGAAATTAAAGCCTACTCTCAAATTGGAACTGATTCTCAATAATGAACATATGCAAAGAGAAACAGAGAATTGAAGCAATTATACAGTCTGAGGAAGTCAACCTTTCTTATCATGCTTAGTACTGATGAACCATTTAGAACTAAAAATTCTGGTCCATTCTAAGTTTGAATGATTTGATTGATTTGGCCAAGTAATTACCTTGTCTATACTCTAGCTGAATAACAAAGAGGATATGTGTGTGCATGGGCGTGTGTGCATAAAATCTCTTTATGTAAAAGTAAACATGTCTCTGTTGTTGTTATTTGATTTTGAAAAATTGGTTTGTTTTGCTCTTCTCTTGTGCAGCCCAGTTAATGACTGGGCCAAGTTCCCTCTGTCTAAGCCCAGTTAGTGTGATGTTCTGAGAACTGTTGAAATGTGACAGCAAGAGAGCCAAAGTGGCAGGGGAGATTGGAATGGAGATATCTGCTGGGAGGAAACAGGGACAGGAGGTTTACAGGGGGAGCAGGATGAAGCTCCCATTTCCTGCTGCAGGAGGTTACCTCTGAATCCTTCTGTGCTTCCCCACTGCGAGGGTTAAGGAAGCCATTTTAGTTTATGAAACAAACTCTAAGACTCTCTTCACCTCCAGACAAAATTGTACATGTGTCTAAACAGCACAAAGCGAGAAGATTTGGCTAGCTTGCATAACAGATTTTAAAAGGCCTAAGTTAGCTAAATTGGCAGTCTACACCGATTCCATTTTTACCCAAGTTCCACTTCATTTGTATCATACAGACTTGGCCTCTTTGTGCTGTGTTATTCCCTTCCCAAAAAGGAAAATGTTTTGCCATCCGAGAAAACTGGACACAGACTATTCTCCTTCCAGACAGCATCCTATTAAAATAAATGGTTTCTCTAATCCTCTCAAATAATTGCTGGAGTTCTTTCACTTTTCTAGACACAGATTATTTCAGGTAGCTTTTTCATTGGCTCCCTCAAGAAACCTGCCACACATCAAAACACCATCTCTTCATTTAGGTGAAGGCAGATGACCCTTATGGGGCAAACTGGACTGTCACCTCTATTTGTCATGCTTCATGAAGTCACATGTATTCACACATGTATAGCACACCTACATACACCCATCTGACGCAGTAAATGCTAAAGCCAAGGGGTGAAGTTTTTGTTTGTTAATTCCATTGAAACACATAGTATTGCCACTGAATGTCTGCATTCTCTTTTGCTTTCTAAAAAAGATACAAGGGGAACATTATCTAAACCCAGACAAGATCTTAACTGTTTCAATGTGGGAATTGAACCTTGGAGCCAAGGGTTGGGGTGGGGGGGGTTGAGAGGGTGACTGGTGGGAGACAAGTGAAGAAGGGCAAAAAAGCCAATCACCCCAAACCTGAGTCTTCTCAGTTGACAGAAGACAGCTTCATCTTTAAAAAATTCTGAGCCAGTGACCTCATTACTATTCTTTGACATATTCTTTTTTGACATCCTCTCTACATGCCAAAGTTCCTAGCTCTTCCAAAAGCCAGAAGGCAGAATCTTCCTATGCTTTTGGGGTCACAGTCTGCTTTCCTTTTTTAACTGCTTGTCTTAAAAATACTTACTTTGCTTTTGCTTCAGTCTGTCACTTTATGTATCAATTACATATGGCCATTCAACAACAGAACCCACCATCTGGTCCACAAACTGAAGCCTACACCCTTATGCCAGAATTCATTCTTTCTGCAAACATTTATTTGCTGTTGTATAGACACAGGCTACGTCCCTGAATAAGGTATATCAGATGATATATTGGATGTATATCATGTAGGTCTTCTCTACCTGAGGTTTAGTATAAAGAATAACCAGACCCTCCAGCCAGATTATACAACTGCCATCCCTCTTTGGATGGTCCTGTGACCCTTGAGCAAGGACCCACTCCTCCCCTACTCTCCTTTAGCAGGAATGCTGCCCAACCATCCCTCATTTCTTTTCTATTCCCTCTCTTCAGGTGCATAGCATGATTAAATCTCTAGCTGAAATGGGTAAATTATTATTTGGCCCTTCCAAAAGAAAACCTGTACTAAAAAAGCCAAATCCAGTGTTTATTTTGATAGCACTTAGAATACTGAGCCAAAGCCAACTCTACTTTCCTGGAAGCCTGAGGACTATATTCCAATTGCACTATTCTTCAGTTACTGCCTCTCATACACATCCTCCTCTTTCTCTTTTATCTGTTATTCCTTCATGTCTAATTTCTAGATCATAAGTCTGCTGCAAGTCTCAATTCTCGATCCTCACTCAGCTCTACCTCTAAGCTCATGACACCCACATCTATTTCTCTAGCCCAAATCTTTTAGCCACTGGAAAGGCCTGATTTTTAACTCCTAGCACACCCGCCCTTAACAGTTCTAAGAGTACCCCATGTTTGAACAAAGCTCTTTTCTCTTGATTAGAACACTGTCCTTCCCTGACCCCAACTCTGTCCCCTGATGGGGGTTTTAAAATCCCACTCAAATTCTCTTTTTCTGTCCCTCCTATGCTCTCTCACAACCTACTGTGCTTCCACTGTCATAGCACTCACCACACTGTCTTGTTACTTTCTCCTTAACTGTCTGTCTCCCTACACTAATGCTCCACCAGGGCTTAGACTGTGGTGTCTTTTTTTATTATTAAATCATAGCTGTGTACATTAATGCAATCATGGAATACAGTGTGGTGTTTTCATATACAATTTGAAATATTTTCATCAAACTGATTAACATAACCTTCATGTCATTTTCTTAGTTATTAAAAAATATAGAATGGTTCACAAATTTGTGTGTCATCCTTGTGCAGGAGCCATGCTAATCTTCTCTGTATCATTCCAATTTTGGTATATGTGCTGATGAAGCAAGCACTAGACTGTGGTGTCTTAATCATTGTAACAATACCTATCCTGGTACCTAGCACCTAAGCCTTTGAATGAATGCTAAATGACCCCAAATCACATAAAATTCAAATCTAAAATCAAAGCATCCCACCAAAACTAGCACCCCTTCCTAAATTTCACCATTTTTGTCCTCAATACCACCATCCTTCAAGATTATCTCCAACTCAAAAATCCTTTTTTAGGTTGGGTTACGGTGGCTCATGCCTATAATCCTTGCACTCTGGGAGGCTGAGGTGGGTGGATTGCCTGAGCTCAGGAGTTCGAGACCAGCCTGAACAAGAGCGAGACCCTGTCTCTAAAAATAGCTGGGCGTTGTGGCAGGTACCTACAGTCCCAGTTACTTGGGAGGCTAAAGCAAGAGGATCTCTCAAGCCCAAGAGTTTGAGGTTGCTATAAGCTGAGACACCATGGCACTCTACCAAGGGTGACAAAGTGAGACTCTGTCTTGAAAAAAAAATATTTTTGTAATACTTTCTATCGCCTAAAACCACTATAGTCATTCACTAAATCCTATAAATTCTTTTGTCATGGACTCTCTCCAGTTTGACCCTTCTTCTCCAATACATTCATTCACAGAGCTGGGTGTGGTGGTGCATAACTGTAGTCCCAGCTATTCAGGAGCCTGAGGCTGGAGAATCACTTAACTCTATAAGTTCAAGAACAGCCTGAGCAATATAGTGAAATGCCATCTCAAAAAACAGCCAAAAATCCCCCAAATTCATTCATGATTCCCTATTTTTGAGCCCAATGCCATCCTTTCCCTGACCTCTTCTCTTTCTTCAGAGCATCCTGTGCAAACCTATGTGGTGGTACTTATCATACTGAATTAGAATTTTCTCCTTACTTGTCTATCTCCCCTACTTAGCTCCAAGTCCCTTTAGGGCAGGAACTATGCCTTATTTCCTGTGTCCCTAGCTCCTACCACAATGTCCAAAGTATTCAATAAACAAAGGGAGTGTTCATTAATTGTTTACTAAATGAATGAATGAAGCCCTAGCCTAAGTCTCTGAAGCTATCTATAGTTTCGGTTATTATCTGTTCTATCTTCACGGAAGACAAGGAATTACCTCATTATATCAACCTTTCCTGAACTTGAAAGCCATTATCGTATTTTTCCCCTTAAACTTCACTTCTTGGGGTAGGATAATTCTTGTTTCTTTAATCTTTCCTCACCTATATCACATTTCTGTTATATGTTTCTTTGCCCAACAATAACAGACAGGAGTTTCATCCACCCAAGAACAATCTCTGAGTCAACATTTTATGAATTTGTTCTCAAACTAATGATTGTTAGCTCCTTTCAAATGATGAGATGATCTGGGACAAAAGAAAAACAGAAAGATAAGCGTACAGATAATAAGAGTATCTACTTGCTAAACTTCCTCTAAAACCAGAGAAACAATGGAAAATATCTTCCAACACAGGGTCCCCTTAACACTAAATGAATTCAGAGCCAGACAAATCAATATAAATCTTGGCAAGAAAAGAATAGGTGTTCAAATGAGTCTCAAAACACAGTTTGAGGAGAGATGAAGTAAAATGCCATTTTTACCCACATACACACATGAAACACATAATGTCTTGAATGGTTAAGAGACAACAGAGAAAGCAGATTTATAAGCAAAATGATTTTATGATCATGAATTGAAAGCTGATTTAGCTGAGAAACCCCATCACAGATACTGCCACCCCAATACACACGTCACCACCATCACCTCCACACCTTAAGGCACACAAACTTGTATGCAAATGCTTTGTTCTTATTATTATATAGTTGGCCGCTGTGATTTAATACCTGAGTGAGAGGGAAACAACTTTTTCTGTTCTCTCACCTTATCGTTGGGCAAAGAAACATACAACAGAATTATAATAATCACATCTGATTTATACAGATGTCACCACAGGGTTAGGCAGTTGGAAAATGGTAATCCACTATGGTCTCCACTGAAAAATTTTCTTATCATGAGTATATATAGTCTGGCTCATTTATTAGAATGATCCCTAATCTCAGAACAGGTTCTACTGAGGCTCTAACACTCCTTTGGGTGGCTACAGAAAGCTTGCCTCATACTCACGGCCCCCTCCTACCCAACTTATCAGAAAATTAACACAGACACACTCTCTCATCTTCACATACAGCGACACCTATTTATAGATGCACTTTGGTAAACAGTCATTCTCAGCCACTCATTCACGCAGGAATACACACTCGTAAACAGTGATGCATACGTATGCATAAAAAGATACTCTCTCTCAACCCAGTCTCGCAAAAAGATTATTACTCTCCCTTTCTCTTATATTTACACTCACACTTACTCAGAAACAGTCAAATGTCCATTGGTACATAAGCTAAAAGGGTATCTGTCTTGGCAGACAGAAGTGGGTGTCAAGTAGGTGAGTAGAAAAATGACTGGGAGAAGGTGGTGGCTGAATGAGAATGGGTGGGCGGATGACAGAGTGACTGAGTAGGAAGAAGGGCAAGTAATCATCTGTGATAAGGTTCTAGAATATTATATTTTCCAACCCTTTAACTCTCATTGTGGCTTTCCTTTGAACATTCTCCAAGTTTCATATCTCCCTTCTCTTTGTCTGGCAATCTTTAGCTCACTCTGTCTCAGTCTCTCAGTCTCTCTTCGTGTGTGTGTGTGTGTGTGTGTGTGTGTGTGTGTGTGTGTTTTACTTTCCCATGGCAAAAAGCTTATGCCAGTGCTAGGTAATATTTTATTAATATAAGATCCCTGATATGTAAATGTAACTGTATTAAAGAATTATTTGTAGAAATGAATTTGTGGAAATGTAATGAGAAAAAGAAAATGTGCTTGTTTATTCCTTTCAGGAAATTCCTCTATTCCCCCTGGTTTTCATCAGCTATATTTTTGGCAGGCTGTGGGCATGGAAATGTGAAGACATCACTCTCAAAGAGAATTATAATAATCACATCTGATTTATACAGATGTCACCACAGGGTTAGGCAGTTGGAAAATCCAAAGATCAAAATAAATAGGCACTTAAAACTAAGGACATGCTGGACATGCCATACTTCTGCTAACACTCTGATTTTGAATATTTTCAGTAGTTCACAGGAGATTTTTTTTTTCCAGACGTCTAAAGTATTCATCATGGCAAGCCAGAGTTTACATTTTCTAAGATAACAACCAAAGCAAGCTATAGATCCTAGTGTATTTCCTAAAAATCCCTAAGACTAAATTCATTTGGATTTCTTGAGCAAATACTGTATGTGCTAGGCACTATGAAAAAGAATACTGAAGAAGTAAAAGACACTGTTTCTGGCTTCAAGGAGTTTACAGTGGAACTACGGTGTGTTGGAGTGGCCTTGGTTTGAATGGAACACTAAAAATTAGGTAGGATTCCTAAGCAGGCCAAAAGGAGAGCACTAGTAAAAGGTAAGAGTCAGAGAGAATGGTGACCGGGCATGGTGGCTCTCGCCTGTAATCATAACACCCTGGGAGGCCAAGGCAGGTGGATTGCTTGAGCTCAGGAGTTCAAGACCAGCCTGAGCAAGAGTGAGACCCAGAAAAGACAGGCATTGTGGCAGGGGCCTGTAATCCCAACTACCAGGAAGGCTGAAACAGGAGAATCACTTGAGCCCAAGAGTTGGAGGTAGCTGTGAGCTGTGATGCCATGGTACTCTGAGGGTGACAAAGTGAGATTCTGTCTCAAAGGAAAAAAGAACAGAGGGAGGTATGTTTAGCACACAATTAAGAAGGAGGCTCACTGGGTAGATAAATCTATCATGTTTGTGAGGAGTAGGGAAAAAAAATAATGAGCAGCACGGGAACTGAGTTGTACAGGACTTAGAATATCAATTGAAGTCTGTCAGCAATAGAGAGCCACCAAAACTTCACCTCTTTTTATAAAGCCAACATTTATCAATACAATAATATGAAGCTGGGCGTGGCAGCTCACGCCTGTAATCCTAGCACTCTGGGAAGCCAAGGCGAGTGGATAGCTTGAGATCACGAGTTCAAGACCAGCCTAAGCAAAAGCAAGACTCTGTCTCTACTAAAAATAGAAGAACTGAGGCAAGAGGATCGCTTGAGCCCAAGAGTTGGAGGTTGCTATGAGCAATGATGCCACAGCACTCTACCCAGGGTGATAGCTTGGGATTTTCTCTCTCTCTCTCAAAAAAAAAAAAAATACTAATATCAATCTGGTTGGGTTTTTTTTCCCCCTAGCACAGTGCTGCACCTTCAGAGCTCACAGCAACCTCAAACTCTTGAGCTCAAGTGATCCTCCTGCTTCAGCCTCTCAAGTAGCCAGGACTACAGGTGAGATCTCGGCTCAGTTTCGTCTTGAACTCCTGAGCTCAAGCAATCCACCTGCCTCAGCCTCCCAGAGTGCTGGGATTATAGGTGCGAGCCACTGTGCTCAGTCCCTCAATCTTTTCTAAGAAAAGAGTCCCACGTGTATAATCAAAGTTCTAAAATGTGAAGCAGTTTTATAGAAATGTAGCATATCTGATGAACTAAGATATATGTTGGGACTAGCAAGTAAAAAGAGAAAAGCAGTAGAGAAAATAAATACTCTTATAGGCCTTACTTCCGTTATAACTGTTAGAAACACAAGTATTCTTCAAAAAATTAATTGGAACACTGGTAGCCTTCTGAAGGACATGTGTCCTGCATCTTAACCCTACAGGTAGACTAGACAACTAAATAAGATCATACAACTATATTAAGTCCTTATTTTGAATACATGTTAAGATGACAGGTTAGTTTCTGGTTATTCTGAGCTTTTCTCTAGAACATAATAAATATTAGCAGCCACTAATCCTGATCAGGAAGGTTAGTGCATTAAAAGTAGTCAAAAAGGCCAATAATGAAGCTCCAGAACCAAAAGTTTTTCAGCTGCTGGCCAGAAAAGCAACCCCCTAGATGTATGTAAATATATATACTGCAATCCCTCTCCTTCTCCTATAGGACTGCTGTGCTCCTCTCGGGGTCAGAGGAGTTATGTTCAGACAGTCTCCCTCATTGCTTCTGCCAGCCAGCTTTCTCTCTCCTTTCTCCTTGGGGAAGAATCGAGCAGATTAAGGGGATAATCCTAAATACTTTTCTAATTTAAAATTAACCCAAAGACATGAGTGTACGTGACACTAAAAGTCAGTTTTCCTCTCTACTTAATGTGGACAACTAATATCCTTTTACACTTGGCACCAAACCAAAGTGACCTCCCCCCACTGTGCGCACACACACACACACACACACACACAAGCAGCACCTCCCTTTCCCTCCTCAAAGTCCAAGATGTTCCAGACAACATAACGAACCACACAGTTGGGAATGATTCATATGTTTCCAGTCTCCATCCAAAAATGAGCAAAAATAGTTTCCACTTAATTTATAATCAGAATTTTCTCCATGTTTCCTAAAATATTAAAGGGAAACTATTCAAAATCTAGGCTTTCTTTCTCCGAAAATTACTGATTAGTCACAGATGAAAGTATCTTTTGGTAAAAATACTTTTGTGTTCCATCTATCCCTGGAGATGAGTGCTACAGCTGCATGATGCCAAATATCTAATCAATTATTCAGAGTTTTCATGTTTTCGGATATTTTCAAATAGCTGGTGTTCTGTAGATACAGGCTTATTCTATCCAGTCTTTTTGTTATCTCAACAGTACATATGGGTACAGATTTTTCTGTTTGGAATATTTTCTCAAGGCCAATGCCTTACTGTAGTCCCAACACCTGCAAATATTTGGCAGAGATTGTTCTATCCTTTCCATATCCCCCACTGTTCCTACAACCCCACCCCTATCTTTTGCCATTTTAAAGCTGTAAGTTTATACAGTATGTCCTTTCCTTGATTCCATTAATCATTTATCTATGACCCATAAAATGTGAAGTTGCAAGAACATAAAGTTAGATTTCAAATCACATTTCACGGAAAAAACTTTGGTCCAAAACAAAGTGGCAGTGGGCTACAGTAGAGAGGAGAGTTAACTCTGTCTAGAGTTCCAGTTCCAGCTCTCCTATTACTAATCAGTTCTGTGACTTTGACCAAATCACTTAACCTATCAAAGTCTCAGTTTATGCAACTTTAAAGTGTAGGGCTTTAACTAGACCAAGTCAAAGGCCCAACATTTTATAAATTTGAGAATTGAAGTCAATGAGATTATTCCTCTCTGCAGCTTTGATATAAATTAGAGTATCACCTTGAATGAAATCAAAAGATAAACATTATGTACAGAATTATAAATATTAGATATAAATAATAACCAAAACAGGCACACAAACCATTGTCAGCATGACTGTCGGTATTACTTGCAACCAATTACAGAAGAGAAAAATGTATCCGATTCTGACTGCTCGCCAACATAATTTTTACATTATTTATAATGAGTTTTCCACAGTATGGCATGAGGGAAATCTCCACTGCCTTCTTAGCCTCCTCTTACCCTACCTGGGTCTTTCTTTTAGGCTGATTTACGTACTCAGGCCTAGTTTAGGGTGGTAATCTTGCTATCCATTTAAATGTTTTCTTTTTTCTGGAATCTGTTAAATAGCTCCTTTCTTTTTTTTTTTTTTTTTTTTTTTGAGACGGAGCCTCAAGCTATCCCTCTGGGTAGAGTGCCATGGCATCACAGCTCACAGCAACCTCCAACTCCTGGGCTCAAGCCAGTCTCCTGCCTTAGCCTCCCAAGTAGCTGGGACCACAGGCACCTGCCACAACGCCGGGCCATTTTTTGGTTGCAGTCATCATTGTTGTTTGGTGGGCCTGGGCTGGGGATTTGAACCCACCACCTTGGATGTATGTGGCTGGGCCTTAGCCGCTTGAGCCACAGGCACCGAGCCAATACCTCCTTTCTTAAGAGAAAGGATACCACACAGCAGGCAAGAAGTGGTGATAAAAACAATTTGCTATATCTGTCATTTGTTAATATGAATGTGAGGTAGGAGGATTTAGACTTGGTCATAAATATTCTGTGACATAACAACTCCAAAAAACTCTGTCCACGGAACACAAATAAGTGACTAAGAACTTCTAATGCAAGAAATATAAACAAGTGCTTTAGTCTGTAGCCTATAATAATGAACACTGGCACAAAATTTGATACTGGATTAAGTATTTTTTGCCTTCAATTTAAATTTATAGCTCAGATACTTGATTATCCCTTCTGATTTCATGACACAGTGAAGTTTCTTGTGTGTTTGTTTTGTTTTGTTTTTAAACACAGGCTTAGAATGAACCCTGTGTGAAGTGTTTAATGGCAATTTGTAATGGCCAATGCCAAACAGTTTTTTCTTTAGTGTATGGCGTGTGCAAACACAAACATACGCTAATGTCCTCCACAGAAATCTTTCATCTGCATAGATATGCTCAGACACCTCCACCTCCACCTCCACAGAGATATATCCCACCTTCCCATTGCTATATACACACATGCAAATCAGCACATATGCTAATTATAGTACACCTACACAGGTATTCACATACTTGAAAGAAGAGGAGGAAAGATGATAACAAAGATATGAAATGTGCACTATTTACTGCAAATTACATGAGGAGAGAGGGTGCTCTTTTCCTGAATGTACTATGTGGCAGGCCATGGGCTAACTCCCTTAGAATTGGCCAGAAGAATATGAATGCAATAAGGTTTATGCCACAAATGAGACAGGTTCCTGTGAGAGCTTGTAGGTGAGTAGGTTATTCCTCCTGAGAACAACTTAAAGTTAACTCATCTGTCACATAGGAAAAATGATCTATTTTATTATGGAACTTGCTAACTGTATAACTGTGTGCTAAGAGACAAAGTTTTATAAGGGATATTTCTCCAGATCCCTTACCTTGAGTTTCTCAAATCGATCATTCAGGGATGCGACATGATGGTCTCGGTGACGACCTACCAGTTTGCATAAGGCACAGATCAGTTGGTCATCAGATACACAGTACATGTTCACCTTCTCATTCTCATGGTCCAGGCAGGTGATCCCTCGAAGATGTGTGTCTGGCACTGGTTCCACCAGACGGTGACTGGTGAAAGGTTTCTTGTTGGGGTGTGTGGCCCGCAGGCAGCGGTCACAGTAAGAGACCTCACAGGTGATGCACGTTTTTACTGCATCCCTTGGCGGGTCCTGCTCACAGAATTGGCAAGCAATTCGCTCACTAGACATGGCGGTGCTGGGCCTGTAAGTCCTCTCCCGGCGGCTCTCACTTGGCGAATTAGGCCCACTGACTGAAGCCTTCTGGAAGCGATCAATAATGTTCTGCAGGGTCACATTCCTCTTGAGACCATCCAGGCCCCGGTGGTTAAGCGAGATAACATACCTGCATGTTGGACACTGGAAAGCAGTAATGGGTTCAATGGATTCACCAGAGCTGCAGCTTGAGACTAAGATGCGATGGGCACAGCTGAAGCAGAGGCTATGAGCACAAGGGAGCAGAAGGGGGTCTTCAAACAACTCTAGGCAGATTGGACAGGTCAATTCAGACTCCAGTGTTTCCATCTTTAGTGAAAATAATCCTGCTGGGGCATTAAGAACCACAGAGGCTGGGCTTTCACCTGTGAAGAATACAATACGAAAATCATTAAGCATTTTCTAAGGAGAAGTGGATATAACATAATTATGCACTAACCAATGGAAGCTTTACATGCCAGGCTCCCCAGGGATGCTTGAGCAATAAGAAAGCTATTTGGGAATTAATCAGGAAGCCTTTCTTCCCCTTCAAACCTTGTTTTTGAAAAATGCCTGAGTTTATTTTCCTGCACTAATAAATAGAACCGAGTGGCTACCTCTGAATCCTGGCTGACTGATTAACATTACCATTCCAGCTCACAATGTTGGCATGGATCCCACTGGCATCTCTTGTCCTGGGCTATGATGAGGCTGAGGCCCTGCAATATTCTCAATCTCTATTCCCCAATATTGTTCTCTATTTCACTTCAAGGTAAAATATAAGAACCACTCCTATTTCACATCCCATGGGAGGATAACAAGGCCATATTTTTTTTTTTTGAGATGGAGCCTCAAGCTATCCCCCTGGGTAGAGTGCCATGGCATCACAGCTCATAGCAACCTCCAACTCCTGGACTCAAGAGAGTCTCCTGCCTCCGCCTCCCAAGTAGCTGGGACCACAGGTGCCTGCCACAACGCCTGGCTTTTTTTTTTTTTTTTTTGGTTGCAGCCATCATTGTTGTTTGGCGGGCCCGGGCTCGAACCTGCCACCTTAGGTGTACGTGGCTGGCGCCTTAGCCGGTTGAGCCACAGACGCCGAGCCTCAAGGCCATATTTTAAACTAACTCTACTTTCTGAAAAGATTCCATTCAAAGAGCCTGCATGAAAAAGAGAGATCTTTAGAAAAATATAGTACTTGGTATAGGATGATAAGCTCTTCTTCAGAGTGTAAACTTGAATTACTTCCCATTATCATACATGGAAATTTCTATTCCATTCCAGTTCTAATAAACTGAGCTACTAGAGACCAAAGATGATAGTCTTTTTTTTTTTTCTTTTCCTTGAGACAGTCTCACTCTGTCACCCTGGGTAGAGTGTCGTGGCATCACAGCTCACATCAACCTCAAACTCTGGGCTCAAGTGATTCTCTTGCCTCAGCTTCCCAAGTAGCTGGGACTACAGGTGCCTGCCGTAATGCCTAGCTATTTTGTTGTTGCTGTTGCCATTGTTTAGCAGGCTCGGGCTGGATTCGAACCCACCAACCCCGGTGCTTGTGGCCAGCGCCCTAACCATGGAGCTATGGGCGAAGAGTCCACCCATCTACTTTTTAGAAACGAGGTCTCGCTCTGGTTAAGGCTGGTCTTGAACTCATGAGCTCAAGCAATCCACACTCCTCAGCCTCCCAGAGTGCTAGGATTACAGGGAGGAGCCACCGTGCCTGGTCTTCTTTTTTCTTTTTGAGAGAGTCTCACTCTGTCACCCTGGGTAGAGTGCCATGGTGCAATAGCTCACTGCAACCTCAAAGTCCTAGGCTTAAGCAATCATCTTGCTTCTGCCTCCCTAATAGCTGGGACTACAGCTGCACACAGCAACACCCCACTAGTTTTTCTGTTTTTAATACAGATAGAGTTTTGGTCTTACTCAGGCTGGTATCAAACTCCTGAGCTCAAGCAGTCCACCTGCCTCGGCCTCCCAGAGTGCCAAGTTTACAGGAAGGAGCCACTGCTCCCAAGGCACATGGCCACTTAGCCAAGATGATAGTTTTCACTCTCACTTTTCTTTCCTCACCCACAGAAAATGTTTCATCTCATCAAACCAAATGAGGAATGATTTTGACTTTTCAACTTACTCAGCAATAGTTGCTGGTCAATGAGGAAGTCATATTACCTTGTGGCTTCAGTTTGCTTTTATTATTAAAAACCCACTGTACTAGCACAAGCCTGTTATAAAGGTCACCTCCCATGTGTCTTTTCATCCTTCCGAAAACATAACAGGATGAAAATCAAGATCTAAATAGAAATTAACAAGGTAAGCAGCCAAAAATTTTCAGATCTGGTAACCTTTATTTTAGTGTGCATCAGCTAGTAAAAGAAGGTCAATCTGTCTATTCTCCCACAGACATTTCAGCACTAAACACATACTTACTGCCATGGGTCTTCCAGTAATTAAAATACACACACACACACACACACACACACACACACACACACACACATACACACAAAAGGATGGTGTGGGGGCCCATGCCTGTAATCCTAGTACTCTCGGAGGCTGAGGCTGGAGGATCACTTGAGCTCAGGAGTTCGAGTCCAGCCTAAGCAAAAGGGAAACCCTGTCTCTACTAAAAACGGAAAAACTAACCCTGTCTCTACTAAAAACGGAAAAACTAGCAGGGCATTGTGGCAGGCACCTATAGTCCCAGCTACTTGGGATGCTGAGGCAAGAGGATCTCTTGAGCCCAAGAGTGTGAGGTTGTGGTAAGCCATGATGCCAGGGCACTCTACCCAGGGCAACAGAGTGAAACTCTGTCTCAAAAATAAATAAATAAGGTTGTGTGCAGTGGCTCACGCTATAATCTTAGCACTCTGGGAGGCTGAGGCAGTGGATTGCTTAAGCTCACGAGTTGAAGACCAAACTAAGCAAAAAAGGCAAGAGCCCATCTCTACTAAAAATAGAAAAATTGAAGATGGTGCCTGTGGCTCAGTGGGTGGGGCATCAGCCCCGTATACTTAGGGTGACGGGTTTGAATCCGGCCCTGGCCAAACTGCAACAAAAAATGGCCAGGTGTTGTGGTGGGTGCCTGTGGTCCCAGCTACTTGGGAGGCTGAGGCAAGAGAATCGCCTGAACTCAGGAGTGGAGGTTGCTGTGAGTTGTGATGCCAAAGCACTCTACCAAGGGCAATAAGGTGAGACTCTGTCTCTACAAAAATAAAATAGGAAAACTGAGGCAAGAGGATCGCTTGAGCCCAAGAGTTGGAGGTTGCTGTGAGCTATGATGTCATAGCACTCTACCTAGGGCAACAGAGTGAAACTGTATCTCAAATACACACACACACAACTAAGTCACTCTAACTAGGGAAAAAATATAAAATATATTTTATTAACTGAAAATGTTAATCCTACTTATAGGGAAGAGAAAGGCACCTTTTGCTTTTGAGTAGCTTCTTATTCATCATCTATCACTGGGGACCCTCATCAGGGCTTGAAAATTTGACTCTGCTGTTGATATTTGTTCAGTCATTTATCAGTGATCTCTACATATCTCACAGGATACAGAAATACTGAATACAATTATACCTTGTGTATAAGTACAATAGATGTATACCTAAAAGCCGTTTCTAAATCAAACCTTTTAAAGTGCATTAAACTAACTAGTTATTTAGCGGAAATCAATAGAAGTTGAGCTATAATAGTAAAGAATTGTTTTGTAAATCAGTCACTCTCAGTTGGGTTAGTAAGTTCATGTGTTTGTATAGCCACTTTTTAAAAGTGAGACATGTGGTATTTTTTATTTTACAATTTGTAAGTGCTAGAAAATTGGTGGCCAGTATTCTGTAGCTTATAACATCCATCAGCATTCATCTACAGAGATGAAACAGTAAGACAATTAGAATGTACACATATAATTGAATCTGAGAATTGGAAAAGACTTTAGAGATGAAGGATTCCAACTTTCAATGAAGACAGAAAGATTGCCTTAGATAGATCCATCTGATATATCCCTCAGATGCTCGAATTCAGCGTATCTGTAAATGAACTTGTTATGCTGATCCTCACTCCCACAAAGCAAAACAAGACGCACAGAGCACATCTGCTCCTTTTCTGATTTTCTGTATCTGGTGATTATTAACATCCAAGCCTAGAAAACTAAGTTCTCTCATTTACATGTTTATCGCTTCAACCACTGGTAGCTTCCTGAACATTCTTTTTTATTTCATTTACATATTTGTATCTCCAGCTAACTCTTCCTGCTCTTTGAAGGCACTATTTCATAGTTTTATTCACAGCATAGTGCCTCACCCAAACTAGGTACTGAATTCAATAACTGTTAGTGAAGCAACCCTTAACCAGAAGAAGGGAGCTAGTATTTATTGAGCACCTCCTGCTTTCTAGGTACTCAGCTAAGCACTTTACACATTATTTCACTAAATTCTTTCGGGAATCCTGTAAGGAAGTTACTATTACTATGTCTATCTTTTAGTTAGGAAACTGGGGCTTAGTGTCATTAAGTCAATCAATCAAGAACATACATACCAGATCATGGGTCAGCCTAATGCCAATACCTGTGCTCTTTCCCCTACACCTTTATTTCAATCATCTCACCTCCTTCACTGAAGTTTATCTTGACTATTTATGAGGGGACTTCTTAATAGCTTGTTTCTGCTTCTATTTTTGTCTTTCTGTGTCCCTCTGAGTTTTTCTCAATCTGCCTAACTCGCTTTGAGTCCCTTCCAGAGTCACATGTCTCTCTCCAAACCCATCTCCAGGTCACACTACACTTCTACTACTATTTCTTCCAGAATTGTATGTCTGCATTCTTTAATAGCTGTCTTGGAAGCTACCTGGGTTAGTCTGGAGTATTGTTGAAAGGCATGCATAAGTGTTGAAAGCTATATAAAAGCAATTAAGAGTACCACAGTTTTCCTAAGTCTTAGGAGGGTACCATATACATTCTTCTGTTCAGAGGAAAAGCTCTTGAATTTTGCTCAGAGACTTAAAATTTGTTCCTGAGTTAACATGACACTTAAACTTCACTGTGAAATGAAAGTAGGAAAGTATGCTATTGATGAAGAGAATGCCTTGGTTAAGGTCAAAATAAGTTTGTTTTTCTTGTTTTGTTTTGTTTTGGTTTTGAGGCAAGAAGTTGTTCCCTGAGCTATAGTACAGTGGCATCATCATGGCTCACTGCAATCTCAAACTCCTGGACTCAAGCGATCCTCTTGCCTCAGCCTCCTGAGTAGCTGGGACAGTAGTTATACACAATTTTTTTAGTAGAGACAAGCTCTCTCTATGAAGACCAGGCTGGTCTTCAACTCCTAGCCTCAAGCAACCCTCCTGCTTTGGCCTCCCAAAGTGCTACAATTACAGGCATGAGCCACATCACCCAGCCTAAAATAGGATTTTTTTTTGAGACACAGTCTCACTATGTCACCCTTGGTAGAGTGCTGTGACATCACAGCTCACAACAACTTCAAACTCCTGGGCTTAAGCAATTCTCTTGCCTCAGCCTCCCAAGTAGCTGGGACTACAGGCACCCACCACAATACCTAGCTACTGAAATAGGATTTTTAACCAGTGACTTATGAACATCCTAGAACTGCAGAATGTTGTGTGTATGCCATATATGCATTTTTATGGGGAGAAGGTTGAAAGCTATATATGAGTCCTTGAAAGGAAAAAAGAAACGCACACATTGGTGCTCTAACACAATCTACCTTAACTGATTTCACTCCATAAAGAATATGAATACTTTATACTGTCTGTTATTTATTGTAAGTAACTTCTCTATACTGTTTATATTCTGTTTGCCTTTATTATCATATAATAACTGCTTTAGCCAATTTTGGAGAACTGAATATATTTTTCAACTTCTTCAAACATGTGCTTGATCATCTCTCATTTATGAGGTCTCCTTGTTCTAGTTACTCCTAACATTTTAGCATCATTTCAACTATCCTCCATTTTCCCTACTTCCCTGATTATCTAAGTACCTTTACAGTACCCTTTAAATCATTATGTCATTTAATTTTCACAACAACTCTTTAAAAGTTAGGTACAATTATTACAAGGAAAGATAATTTGTCCATGGTCACACTTGTTTACAAGGAACAAAGCTAAAAATGAATGCCAGGTGGTAGCTCACTCCTATAATCCTAGCACCCTAGAGGATAAAGTGGGAGGACTGCTTGAGGCTTGGAGCTCAAGACCAGCCTAAGCAAGAGTGAGATGCCTTCTCTACCTAAAAACAGAATAACTAGCTGGGCATTGTGGCTGGCATCTGCAATCTTAGCTACTTGGGAGGCTGAGGCAAGAAGCTCACTTGAGCCCAAGAGTTTGAAGTGCTGTAAGCTACAACACCACAGTACTCTACCCAGGGCAACACAGTTACTCTGTATCAAAAAAAAAAAAGACTAAAGTTTTAAAACTTTAGCCAGATGTGGTAACCCATGCTTATAATCTCAACATCTTGCGAGGCTGAAATGAGAGGTCAGGAGTTTAAGACTAGCCTGGGCAAAACAGTGAGATGCTATTTCTGAAATATATATATATATATATTTCATGAAAATAATATATGAATATATTCATGAAAATAAATATATGAAAATATATATATGAAATATACATGAAAATGTATGTTAGAAACAGCATCATATATTTTCATGAAATATATATAAAATATATATTAGAAACAGCATCATATATATGTGTGTATATCTATATCTATCGATCTATCTATATATACATATATGAAAAAAATTAGCTGGGTATGGTGGTAGTGCCTATAGTCCAAGCTCCTTGGGAGGCTGAGGCAGGAGGATAGCTTGAGCTCAGGAGTTCAAGGGTACAATGAGCTATTATATGATTACACCACTGCACCTCAAAGCTGGGTGACAAAACAAGGCCTCATTTCAAAAAAAATTAAAACTTTAGAGCTGCTAGTGCTACAAAACATTATCAACAAGTAAAAAGACAATCCACAGAATAGGAGAAAGTATTTGCAAATCATATTTTATGGGTCTAGTATCTAGAAATATAGAGAGCTCTTCTAAACTCAAATAATAAAAAATACAAATAACCCAACTGAAAAATGAACAAAGGATTTAAATAGACATTTCTCAAAAAGAGATTTACAAATGGCCAATAAGCACATGAAAAGATGCTTAAGAGAAGAAATGCTCAATATCATTAACCATTAGGGAAATGCAAATTAAAACCATATTGAGACACTACTTCACACTCACAAAGATGGCTATCATAAAAAATAAACAAAACCCAGAAAACAGCGCAAGTGTTTCAGGATGTGGAGAAATTGGAACCCTCATACATTGCTGGAAGGAATGTAAAATGGTGCAGATGCTTCGAGAAACGGTCTGGCAGTTCCTCAAATGGTTAAATGTAGAGTTACCATATAACCCAGCAATTCCATTCTTATGTATATACCCAAAATAATTAAAAACAAAGCTCACTCAAAAACCTGTACACAGGGCGGTGCCTGTGGCTCCAAGGAGTAGGGCTCTATATACTGGAGGTGGCAGGTTCAAACCTGGCCCTGCCCAAAAAGTGCAAAAAAAAAAAAACTTGTACACAAATGTCCATAGAAATTGTATTAATAATAGCCAAAAGGGAAAAACCCAAATAAATATCCATAAAATGATGAATATATTTAAAAATGTGGTATATCCATATAATGGAATATTATTTAGCTATAAAAAGGAATGACATACTAGCACATGGTACAGCATGGATAATTTTTGAGAACATTATGCTAAGTAAAAAAAGCTAGTGACAAAATACCAAATATTATATCATTCCTTTTCTATGAAATGCCCAGACTAGGCAAACCAATAGGAAGAGAAAGTAGACCAGTGGTTGCCAGTGGCAAGTTCTGGAGGGATGGGGGGGTGAAGGGTTCTGGAAGGATGGGATTTAATGAAGAAACACACTAGTAGATATGGTGTCTCTTTTTGGAATGATGAAGGGTTCTGAAATTAGATGGTAGTGATGGCTGCACAATTTTGTGAATATACTAAATTGTATCTCAATTTTTTAACAAAGAGAGTCAAACCCAGGTCTGCCTGCCTCCAGATAGTTAACCACTAGGCTATAATGCAACTGTGTAATTATGTAGTATTTATGAACTCTATTGGATTGCTTACTCCTTTGGATTGTATTTCCAGGTCAGTGATTCCTTGTCTAAGTTTTGTAATACCCTAGGATGTCTCTAATTATTGAGAAGGGTTAGAAAATTCTCAGAGGAAAAAAAATAAAACTATCAGCTCCTAATTTTTATTCATTTAAAAAAATGTGACACCTGAAAAATATTTTACTCCTATTATCATGAAATAGGTTTAGCAGGAAGAAGTGGCACAACAAAAATTAAACAATGGAAGAATGTTGCAACTTCAAAAAGTTTGTGAATCACTAATCTATATAGAGTTAGACAGTGTGCTAATGATAAAGACAAGGTATGAACCTGATAGGGTGTGACCCCAGGAAAGGTAATTGTGAGACTTTTGCATAAAAATGCACTGATGAAATGGCTGGGAGGGCAGAACCAATTGCCATATTAAGAAAAAATGGATGCCCACATCCAAACACCCTGATTAGTTCCCTTCCAAATTATTTAGTTACTGCCATGTAGTCAAATATGTATGTTTATGCATGTGCCCTTACTCTATTAAAAAAAATGTTTCCATATGATTCATCTTCACCCTGCACACCCCCTTTCAGGCTGAGACGTCTGAAAACTGTTGATGAGAATAAACTATAGGAAGTATCATATGGCTGTGTGACTGGATAGAAATATAGAAGAGGATAATCAATGAAGATGATAAAAAGCAATGCATTCTACACTTAAAAAAACTGATTTCATCATTACCCTCCAAATCTACCTAACTCTGATCAAGAGAGAAGCCATGGTCTGCACTTGGCAAAATTCTATTATTTCAAACATTATCTGAGTATAATTAAATGCCCACTTATTTCAACAGTTAATATTCCGTCTGGTTTTCATCTTCCAGACCTGCAGAACTTGGCTCTGGGCTTTCACTTCCATGAGTTTTTGAAACCAAGCCTGATCTCTGGGCTGTAGATTCAGAATTCAGCTGAGTTGTAGGGTTTTTTTCTAAAAAGCAATTAATATAAAATAAACATTCTTCAGGATATTAACATTAAAATGTCCTATAAGCTCTTCCTTAAAGTGCAGTACTAGAAACTGTCTCCCTGCCTTGGGGGATGAGCAAATGAGTACACACTTAGTCTGATGTTTCCTCAACTGTAAAATGTTCAAGTTGGACTAGAATCACCAGATGATCTCTTTAAGATGCTTTCTGGCTCTGACATCCTATTATTATAGAGCTCTTGCTCTATCTGCTACCACATGGGAAAGACACCTTAGATTATTATAAACTAGCTCCTAAAAACACAAATCTTATGAGATGGATATTATCACCATAGGAAGTGGAAATAAACAAAATACATTGCATTCTCTTGGCTGAGGTACAGTGGTTTTGTCTGTTGTACTTCAAGAGAGATATAATGGATGTTCTGGAAGGCAACTAAAGGGGAGGGAAGTCCTATGGGAATATAAACTAATGGGAAAATCTCCTGGGACTGAAAAAGACAACAACCAAATCCCAAAACACTATGATTAGAATAGGACCTCTTGAAACTCAAAAAAGGTAATGTGGGGACACAAACAGCAGCTATTGTACAGAATTTATACTCTAAGGCCCATGGGCCACATGCGGCTCGCCTAGGACATTTATCAGACCCATTGGGTGTTTTTGCCACCGCTGCCTATCCTGCTTAGCAGCCGACTTGTCCTGAGGCCCGCAGTCCGGCCCTCCAATGGTCTGAGGAACAGTAAACTGGCCCCCTGTTTTAAAAGTTTGAGGACCCCTGGGCAGAGAATGAAAATAGAAACCTAGGAAGAAAGGGTCTGGGTGGCCAGCAATCATAGTTAATCATAACAGTTACAATCATAAGAGGGATTTTACCTAACAAATGCAATCAGTGTAACCTAATTCTTTGTACCCTCAATGAACCCAAACAATAAAAATAAATTAGTAACAGTCACCTTACATTTGTATATCATTTTAGACTTTTCAAATGGTTTCAAAGCCATTAACTTATTTGATCCTCATAACAGAGCCTGGTTGTAATCCTGGATCTAAACCAAATTAGCTGAGCAATCCTAGGTAAGTCATTTTAAACTCTTTTGGCCACAATTTCCTCATCTATGGAATGAAAAATACTTGTCCTACCCATCTCACAGGCTCTTTGAGGATCAGATGAGGATAAAAATCTAAGTATTAACTTGTTTTACAAATACATTCTCACCACACATTCACAGATGACAGATACAAGGCAAGTTATTAAGAAAAGCCATAAATGTTTGGAAATTAATCTCAAATACATAGTTGACATAAGGGAGGACAACCACTTTCTTCTGTAAGATTTCTTTCTGGAGGATGATGGGTCTGACTGTGGTATTTCTTTCTTTTTTTTTTCTTTTTCTTTTCTTTTCTTTTTTTTTTTTTTTTTCTGGGGCTGGGTTTGAACCCACCACCTCCAGTATATGGGGCTGGCGCCCTACTCCTTTGAGTCACAGGCACTGCCCTGACTATGGTATTTCTTATGCTCATGTCTTCCCCTTTAGACTTGGATTCCTCCCACCCCCAACAATTATGTCTCTTCTTTTCTCTTTAGCTTTCATCACTCACAGGGAGAACTCAAAACAGGAGGTTGATTACCTGCCTAATAGGTTATTAAAGCCTTCTTAATATTTTAGAATATATGGATTTAATGATATTCTTTTCAATTATTAGCTCCTAAATCCAACCATTGGGTATTTTATTTCATCATAAACATTAAAATGAGTATTATAATAGCAGAACTAAAAGTCCTAAATCTACTACAAAGACAAAAGATTAATTTAAGTAACCAAGAAATGAATTTGCCAAGGTAAGCCAAGGTAACACATGATAATTGACAGGAATACTAAATATAATTCATAACACCTTTATCTTAATGCAGATTACACTGACAACTGCAAAACTGGGGAACAAATGGAGAATAAATTTAATTTACCCACTGGTACCAGTATAGCTTTCCATCTTTTCCAGTACTGCTTTTCCCAACCTCTGTTACCCAATGAGCTATCTACAATTTTTTAAATGTTCGGTGGTATACCTGGATGGGCAGTCATCTCTACCACCAGAGATGGTAGTAGTAATAAAACTGCCAAACTATGCATGTAAAACATGCTGCTGAAAACTTACGCTGAGAGGACCCTAAGTTCAAGTCTTAAACAGGGACAGAAAGCAAGAGCTTACTTGAAATCAAACTTCTACTTCCCTGGGAACCACATGGATCCTAGCAATACTGAACAAAGGGTTATAGATATAAATGAGGATTCTGAACCTTACACCATTTTCCTATCTCTGGACTATTCACTACAATATTCAGACACTTCCTTGTCCTGAATTAGGATTGTTTGCCAGGTCAATACATTACGCTCCTATCTGGGCACACTGCATACACTTCTGGAGATTATATAATGTATTTGTCATCAGATCATCTGGTCTCTAGAAAACGATGATCCAGAGACTGGGAATGCGGTTCATCAACCAGAAGAGTCGGCCCTTCAGGAAAGAGGCTGAGACAAGGCCCAAGGTCAGGCAGTTAGAGCCCTGCAAGGAGACAAGAACTCAAATAGGATAACTACTTCAAATGATATTTTGCTAACCCACTTATGCTGAACCAACATCCTAATGTATATTCAGGTAAACCCCACATGCAGAAGAGAATGATAGGGTGTTGGCACATTATTCAAAATCCCACCACCATATTTTAAACATCTTATACCTAATATAGGATATCTAAGGGAAAATGCAGTCTGGGTGCAATGGCTCACACACCTGTAATCCTAGCACTCTGGGGGGCAAGAGGATCACTTGAGGTTCAGGAGTTACAGACCAGCCTGAGCAAGAGGGAGACCCCGACTCTACTAAAAATAGAAAAAAATGGGTGACGCCTATTGCTCAAAGGAGTAGGGTACCAGCCCCATATGCCATAGGTGGTGGGTTCAAGCCCAGCCCTGCCAAAAACTGCAAAAAATAAAAATAATAATAAATTTAAAAAATAAAAATAAAAATAGAAAAAATTAGCCAGGTATAATGGCAAGCACCTGTAGTCCCAGCTACTTAGGAGGCTGAGGCAGGAGGACCACTTGAGCCTAGGAGTTTGATATTTCTGTGAGCCATGATGACACCACTGCACTCCAGTCAGGGCAACAGAGTGAGACTGTCTTTTAAAAAAGCATAGTGTGGGGTTGGAAGGATGCAGAAGCTAGGAGACTGACTACCAAGATTTTATCTGCCTATGGTCATAAAGGAGAAAATGGAAAGAGAGAAACAAGTAGAAAGAGCATCACACTTCCAGAAACCACAAAAACTGTTAATGTTTTGGCTCAGCACCTGTAGCTCAATTAGTAGGGCACGGAACACATACACCAAGGCTGGTGGGTTTGAGCCTGGCCTGGGTCTGCTAAACAGCAATGACAACTGCAACCAAAAAATGGCCAGGCATTGTGGCGGGTGCCTGTCTGTAGTCCCAGCTACTCAGGAGGCTGAGGCAAAAGAATTGCTTAAACCCAAGAGTTTGAGGTTGCTGTGAGCTGTGATGCCATTGCACTCTACTGAGGGTGACATAGTGAAACTCTGTCCCCCCCCAAAAAATAAGTTAATGTCTTAACACATGAAAGTAGAGAGAAAAATATATATTGATACTTGGAGGACAGGGTACATAAAAGGGAGACTAGTAATTGGTGGGGGGCATTAATTGGAGGACAGGGTACATAAAAGGGGGACTAGTAATTGGTGGGGGGCGTTAATTTCTTCTCTCAACACTACTCTGGTTTTCTCACTTGCTAGCATGACCCAACATGCTGGTTCAGAAACTCTTTTCTAGTTTCTTCTGTACACTGCTAAGTGATGAACACAATGTTTTTTTAAGAGATCTGAAATACACCACCTTGGTACCATAATTACATTCATCAAAAAGTGGGCAGTTTTGAATTCTCCTAAACTGTTGTAATCCAGAATCAACATATTACACCTAATATTTTGAAGAAGCAATGCTTTTAAGTCAAGACATCCCACTTAAGTAAGGAGGTGCTTCATCAACCCAGAGGCTCATTCTCTCGTTTGCACCAAAAAGAGAGCAGAACCTTAACACTAAATGGAAATGGAGCACCTCCTGGCCTCTACTAGTAACCGAGTGGCACAGCCCAACATCTAGGAAGTTACCAAGATCTATAAAGATTGAATGACAGACACACACAAGGCCAAGCAGGTACCTCCAAGAACAGCCATTTGAGGTATATTCTGTGCCTCAATCCTGTCCTCACCCTTTATAGGGCTCTATGTCCCTGCTGAGAAAAAGAATCTGAGTTCTAAGGGACAGAATGAAAAGACAACATTCTCTCCTCTTCATCAAGCCAATGAGGTTCACTGAGTGATGAAGACATACTTCTTCTGTAGTTTCCTGTCAATTGTTGTAGTGTCAGCAGATTTTATGGGAGGAGGGATGAGGGAATGGACAGGCTCACTACTCAGAGCAATATTTGTATGCAATTATGAGACTCCACTGGCACTACTTTAGGATCTGCAAGTTGGAGCAAGCTTCCCAGCTCTTAGAGGAGGGATTAACTAAACCAATTGCATCTAAATCAATTTGCGCTGTTCAGGTGATATGTTCATAAAGCAACCGAGTCGCTCTGATTTGTCGGAGTACTTCCCAGAGGTGGCCCTGCAAGGCACAACATGCTGGATGAGAATTCTGGTAGTCATGAAGGTAAATAGGAGGGACACAACCACCCCTGCATATCCCTGGCCTCTACCCTTGTCTGCACAGTCCTTCCCTGTCCTAATCCTGGAGCTGCAAGTATGGAGTTAGGTCTAGAACAAACAGGAGACTGAAATACTAAGCCAAGTCTGGGGCTTCAGGCCAGTTAGCAGGACTCTGCATCTTACACAGTGTAGGTGCTTAATAAATATTGTTGACTCCCTCCTGCTTGATGCTAATTATGCTTGTATAACCATACCTAAAATTATTTATGCCTCTTTTTATTAGAAATTAACTAACTTCCCCCACACAAGCTAAAAACGGGTGAGTTTATGGTTTCAAATGAGACTGACTCAGATTGTTAGGTGAGAATACATGAGCTATGATTCAAGCTTCAACTGAAAATTACCACCATAACTCTATATACCTACTGAATTGTATGTATGTTTTTATTCAGTTGAATATAAATTGAAGGAAAAAAACAAATTTAGTACCTATGTATGATGATAGATTTGGCTCCCAGGAGGGCTAACAATGGCAGGAGTAAGGTTCTCAGTAAGCTAGGGTTCCTACTTATACCCAGGCAATCCACTAACCCAATAAAAGGTAAATGAAGTGCTTTCTTTGTAAAGCATAATGCTGAGGATTTATAGAATGCTTTCATCTTCAAAGGATCAAGCCAAGACCCACAATACCCAGTACACAATATTATGCTTTCTACAAAAGTGCACCAACTATGAAAGAAAGGTCATAGGAATGTCTTAAGGCTACAAGCCAATGCAACACCAGATTTGGGATGAACTCTGTTCTTCCTGGCTCTTAGACCTGTATTTCAACCACATAAATCAAATTGTGAGGAACAATCAGAAGAAATCTAATTCACATTATATATCCATACTAAGTTAATTGATTGGGCAGGAATAAACCAAATAGTAAAAAGACTACTTCACCCTCATGGCTGTGAGGAGCGAAAAGGAGGTAGAAAGGGGGACTGGAGGGATAACAATTGGGTGAAGGAAACCAGTCCCAAAACAGAAGAGAAGTAGAGGAGGAAGCTCCCTATTCACCAACTCCCTTCTGTTGGAACACTGTCCGAGAACTGATCAGGGTACTGGGGAGAAAACAGAGTGGGGTTAAAGGCCCAACGTGATAATCAGAGGAATGAAACCCACACACAGTACTTTTCTATTTACGTGGGTTCCAATGTATTCCTTTATAAGGGCTCCTCCTCAGAGACACACAGCCAGCACCACAGCCTCGCCTCACGCTCAGAAATCCTCGAAAAGGGAAAGTGGTTGAGAGGCACCACGCTGCATGGCTGGGAGACTGAGGGTGCACAGGTTGATGTGGAAAAGCTGGAGCACAGCGGCTCTGGTGGGAGATCTGGGTGGGCAAGTAGGAAGAAGGTGAGTGATGATGAAGACGGGCAGGGGAGTGTGGCAGAGAGAAGTGAAGAGCCCAGTGACCGACCCCAGGATTCCAATTTCCTGCTCTAAGAAGAAACGCCTCTGCAAACTCAAGTGCTGCACACCAAGTGCTAAGTAACCCAAACCTTATCATCACCAGTAATGTTTCTGTCAATCTATTCCGCCGTTATTTACTTAGTTCTTACGAGCCAGGAATGGAAAAACCCCACCTACCCCGGCTCAGTGGCAGTCTGTCCGGTGGACACACGTTTAAGTTTTCCCTCACAACCACCGAGCTGGTTTTCACAGCTAGGCCAGAAATAAGGAACCACCCAAACGGAGACTGGAGGATCGCTCCCCTGGCAGAAAAAGGGATTAAGTTTCGCCGGGCCTCCCCGCCGGCAGAGCGTCCGCAGCACGGCCGGCCGCCGCGCCAGCACCGCCCGGGAGCCGGCCGGCCGGGGGCGCCGCCCGGGCCGACAAGGCTGCCGGCCACGGGAGCGTGGGAAGGCGGCGGTGCCCTTTCCCAGACTCGCGCCCCGGCGCCAGGGGAGCCGCTCGACTGCCCGCGCCCGGCCCGGTCGCGCGGGAGGCCTCGGGCTGCCTCCGCCCCGCACGCGGGAGTGCAAACTCCGTCCCGGGAGGGCAGCGGCAGGAGCCCTGGCCCCACCATCACGACGGGGAGCCGGAGCCGGAGCCAGAGCCGGGCCGGGGACCCCGCCACCACCGCCGCTGCCTCGCGGGCCCCGTCACCCGCCCCACCGAGCCCCAGAGCCCTCGGTCAGCGTCCGGCCCCAGCGGCACCTGAAGAGCAGCCAGAGCCGGGGCCGAGCCCTGCGCGGGCGGCGACACTCGACCCCCAGGGCCCCGGCGACGGGGCGCGTTTTACCCATAGCGTTCCCAGGTGCCAGCCATCTCCTCCGTGCGCCCCGGGGCGCTGGGCGCTCGCCTGCCTCCGCGGCGAGCTGGCTGGGGCTCCGGCGCGAGCTCCTGGGCCGCGGTCGCTGCCGCCGCCGCCGCCGCCACCACTCTAGGCCGCCGCCCGCCTTCGCCGCCGCTGCCTCTGCCGCCGCCGCGCAGCAGCCGAGATCCGCCAGCCCGCGCGCCCCGCAGGGGACAGCACGGCGGCCGCGATGCTATCGCGGCTGTGTCTCCCGAGCTAAACTTAAGGAGTTTTCTCCCCTCAGTCCAGGGGCAGCACCATGACACCACGGCGGCACCACACTGTCATTTCCGCCGCCGCAGAGGAAAAAAAAAGAAGGCAATCCCTTCGAAAAGGGGGGTGGAGTGGGGAAAACAGGGCTGGGGCAGACACCCTAAGGGAGCACACGGGAGGACTCCGGCAGAAGGGGCGCTCGGCCACCTTCCCAGGCTCACCTTCCGCCGCCCCCGCCACTCCCAGCTCCCCCAGCCCCTCCTCTGGAGGCGCGTTTACATGTCTTCTCCCCTGGCAGGAGTGACCGGAGAAACCTGAGCAAGCCAAGGCAGGGGGTGGGTGGGGTTCGGGTTACTACAGTACCTACCAGCTGATTCCAGCAACCTTTTCTCCAGCGCCCTGTCATCTTGAAGGAAGACATACCAAGAGGGACCCAAGCGGGCGTGTGTGTGTGAGTGTGTGTCTGTGTGTGTGTGTGTGTGTGTGTGTGAAAGAGAGAGAGAGAAAGCGCAGAGAATGTGTGTGAAATGCAGGAGGAAGACTAGAGCCAAACTCTTCCTCCCGCCACCCAGGCCGCACAAACCCGCAGGTTAGAACAAGGAAAAGGCCTTTGTGATCCGCAATGAGAAGAGAGTGCCTGGGTCCACCGCACAAGTCCGGCCCGTAAAGCTCCTCTATGCAAAGTTAATTACAGAGTAAAACAAAAATAGTGGAGGAGACAGAAAAGGGCAGACAATTGAAGGAAACCCAACCCCTCTTTTTACAAAAGGAGAATGGCTGTGTTTTATTGGCCTTGGGCAGAAGTCGTGAGGATGGATTAAAGCCATCAAATGAAAAAAAAATTAGATTACCACAGGGTCTTTACTACGAAGACAATGAGGCAAATGCTACTTATCCAGTTATTTAATGTGCCTAAATATGCTAATTGGTCCATTTGGAACCCAGGAGCCTCCCATTGGTCTGGAGTCAGCCGGTTTGCTCACCTGTCAGTGGCTCAGAGACCACCGCTCCTCTCACAAGGTGCAGGACCCTGGGAAACGGGAGCAAGCCCCAGAGGAGACTCTGTTTCTAACATGGGGCAAAAGGAAAGGTGAAGAAAAAGAATCAAGAAAATGGGAGGAAACAACCCCCCACACACACACACACACAGGCCTACCATTACTATGCATGGAAACAGAAAAATTAAGGTAGCTCTGGGTGTATCCCATCAGGTAACCAATAGTAATCAGCCAACACCCCTGTTAAACAATATGCTAAGAGCACTGAGGTGGAAACTGAAGGCAAAAATTACAACCGGCTATCCGAATGAGAGTCCAGCCCCTATGAGAAATAAAAGTGAATGAGTCATACCCAAATTACAGACAACAAAAGCAAAAAATAGGTAAATGGGACTCCATAAAAAGTTTTTTAAATCTGCACAGCAAAAGACACAATCAGCAGAGTAAAAAGGCAATGGGAGAAAATATTTGCAACTCATATATCTGATAAAGGATTAATATCCAGAATATACAAAGAACTCCTACAACTCAGTAATTAAAAAGCTATTTAAAAATGGATGAAGGACTTGAATAGACATTTCTCCAAAGAAGATATACAAGTGGCTAATAAGCGTATGAAAAGATGCTCAGGCCAGGGCATGGTGACTCATGCCTGTGTAATCCCAGCACTTTGGGAGGCCTAAGAGGGTGAATCACCTGAGCTCACGAGTTCAAGACCAGCCTGAGTAAGAGTGAGACCCCATCTCTCAAAATAGCTGGGCGTTGTGGCTGGTGCCTGTAATCCCAGTTACTCTGGAGGCTGAGGCAAGAGAATCACTGGAGCCCAAGAGTGAGAGGTTGCTGTGAACTATTATGCCAGAGCACTCTACTGGGGGTGACAAAGTGAAACTCTGTCTCCAAAAAAACCTGTAGCACAGTGGTAACGGTGCCAGCCACATACACCAAGGGTGGTGAGTTCAAACCCGGCTAGGCCAACTAAACAACTGCAAACAAAAAAAATAGCCGGGGGTTGTGGTGGGCACCTGTAGTCCCAGCTGCTTGAGAGGCTGAGGAGAGAGAGTTGCTTAAGCCCAAGAGTTGGAGGTTGCTGTGAGCTGTGACGCTACAGTACTCTACAGAGGGCTACATAGTGAGATTCTGTCTCAAAAAAGAGGTCAGAAGCAGTGCCTCACGCCTGTAATCCTGGCACTTAGGACACCGAGGCCGGTGGATTACCTGAGCTCAAGGGTGGGAGACCAGCCCAAGCCAGAGTGAGACCTCGCCTCTAAAAATAGCCTGGCATTGTGGTGGGCGCTACTTGGGAGGCTGAGACAAAAGAATCACTTGAGCCCAAGAGTTTGAGATTACTGTGTGCTATGACGCCACAACACCCCACCGAGGGTGACAAAGTGAGAATCTGTCTCCAAAAAGAAAAAAAGAAAGAAAAGATGCTCAGCCATGGATGATGGCTCACGCCAATAATCCTAGCATTCTGGAAGGCAGAGACAGGCAGATACTTGAGTCAAGAGTTCAAGACCAGCCTGAGCAATAGTGAAACCTCATCTTAGAAAAACTGATGCAAGAGAATCACTTGAGCCCACGAGTTTGAAGTTGCCATGAGCTATCATGATGCCATGGCACTCTAATCAGAGCTACGGAGTGAGATTCTGTTTAAAAAAAAAAAAAAAGAAAGAAAGGAAAGATACTCAACATCACTTATCATCAGAAAAATGCAAATCTGGCTTGGTACCCATAGTGCAGTGGTTATGGAGCCGGCCACATACACTGAGCCTGGCCAGTTCAAACCCAGCCCAGGTCTGCTAAGCAACAATGACAACTGCAACAAAAAAATATAGCCAGGTGTTGTAAAATGGCCTGTGAACAACAACAACAAAAATAACTGGGTGTTGTGGCGGGCACCTGTAGTCCCAGCTACTTGGGAGGCTGAGGCAAGAAAATTGCTTAAGCCCAAGAGTCTGAGGTTGCTGTGAACTGTGACGCCATAGAACTCTACCGAGGGCAACATACTGAGACTCTGTCTCAAAAAGAAAAAAAAGCAGAAGAAAAGAAAAAGAAAAATGCAAATCAAAAAAACACAAAGAGATGTCACTTCACATCTGTTAGGATGGCCACTATTGAAATAAAAAAAAACAGAAAAATAATGTGTTAGCAAGTTTGTAAAGTAATTGAAACCCTTGCACATTGTTGTAAAAGGGCATAGCCACTATGTAAGAGAATGTAAAACGGTTTAGTCACTGAGAGGTTAAGGACTGAAAATGAGAAGTTATTCCAAGACAGGAACAAAAGGAAGCAGAGTCCAGGTTCTGTGTAGGCAATGTAGCCCTTATTCACTCAGGTGCAAGTGGGCTGAGTTCGGAAAAGAAGTCAGCATGAGAGCTAAGGTGGAGTGGGAATATAAGAGTTGGGGGGTGGGGATTGGCACACTTATTCCTTCCTGGGAAGTACATTCTTTCCTGGGCCGGATGGTTCTATTTGGGCATGTCCCTACATTTGGCCCTATCATCCCAGTGTTTTTAGTCTATTATAAGGAGGCAGAGTGATGGAGGCGGTATACTGCTACCTGTGGGTTGAGGGTCATCGTGGGCTGCCTATAAGGAAAAAGGGGAGGAGAAGGGAGTGGTGTTTACAGGAACACTCTTGGGTCTTCAGTCAGAACTGGTTGATATCCACATAAGGTGAGGATGTGAGGGTTGTTTTTTGGGTGACTGCCTGGTCAATAAATCGGGAGATGAGACAGATTACTGGTCTGAAACTGAGAATGAGAAAAATCATAATTAGTGGCCCTAAAATAGGAAATAACCAAGGAGGCCAGGAATTAAATAAGGACCCGAGACTTTAGTAGTCTCAAACTACTACGGCCCACGAGCCACATGCAGCCCACCAAGGACATTTATCCACCCTCCACCCCCTGGTGTTTTTGCTGCTGCTGCCTATCCTGCTTAGCAGTGGACTAACCCCAGGGCCCGCAGTCCAGCCCTCCAATGGTCTGAGGGACAGTGAGCTGGCCCCCTGTTTAAAAAGTTTGAGGACCCCTGGATTAGGTGATTCAAGATCTGTTTGTGTCTGTTTGATTCGTTCTTGGAGTTCTTTTACTTTGCCTGTGATTATTCCTGACTGGTTTATAAAAAGACAACATTCTTCTCCCCCCAAAATGCATGTGCTTCCTTTTTCTGCTGTAAGTAAATCCAAGGCTCAGCGATTTTGGAGGACTACTGCAGCTAAAGAATTAATTTGGGATTGTAGGGTGACTAAAGAGTCTGCTACTCTTTTCATGTCCTCATTAAGTTCTAGGGACAGTTGGTGGTAAAAGTGGGTTGATGATGTACTAATGCCTGCAATGCCTGTGCCAAGTCCAGCCACTATGTCTGTTCCAAGGAGTACAGGGAGGAAGACGCCTCTTTTTTTGTCTCAAAGTAGGGAGATGTGTCAGGGCCTGAAAGAAATCATTCACAAAAGAGAATTGGGAGGGAGGGGGGAGGATGGGTGGAGAGAGGGAGATTGGAGGGGCCCCACCTATGGTTCATCTTACAAGGGTACATGTGAATCTTTCTAAATGTAGAATATAAATGTCTTAACACAATAACTAAGAAAATGCCATGAAGGCTATGTTAACCAGTTTGATGAAAATATTTCAAATTGTATATAAAACCA